>CAUYON010018411.1:0-36956 GCA_963573935.1 Arctocebus calabarensis
CTCATACACACCTTCCCAGTCTTTTCTTAAGTTTAAATTCTCAGGGCCACAGCTTTGATATCTGCTCAGCATCATCTCTTGGAATAAAATGTTTGTGGCCAGCTCTTGCAAATTGTCTTGGGTAGAATGATTAGATAGAGCTGAAAGAAATTTAAAAAATAACAATTTTAGCCACTCGCTTTTTATCAGAATCTAATAAGTAGATATATTATACCTTTTATCTGCAAAATCATGTCAAGAACATTAAAAAGATGCCATAATACAGTAGAGAGGCATTAATTACGTTAAAGATAAATAAATGTTGCATGTATACACTGCATTTTGGGGAATTCTGAAAATCAGGTAAGAATATGCAGCACAACAGGTAATCAAAGTAGTAGAGAGGATGTAAAGGCAGCGCATTGGATCATGTTTTTAATCATAGAACTCAGGGACACTGAGGTGAATGCATCACTTGAGCACAGGTGTTTGAGATCAACCTGAGCAAAAATGAGACTCCCATCTGGATTTGCGCCTGTAGCTCAAGTGACTAAGGCGTCGGCCACATACACTGGAGATGTAAATAAGGTTCGAATCCAGCCCCAGCCTGCCAAACAATGACAACCAAAAACTAGCCGGGCTTTGGGATGGGCGAATGTAATCACAGCTACTTCTGGCTGTGGCTAGAGAATTGCTTTATCCCAAAAGTTGGAGGTTGCTGTAACGTGTGATGCCATGGCACTCTACCCAGGGCGACAGCTTGAGACTCTGAAAAAAAAAAAGGAAATATAGCCATAGGATGTGGGGGATCATACCTCTAATTCAAACCCTCAGGGAGGGCAAGGCAAATAGACTGCTTGAGTTCAGGAACTCAGCACCACCCTGACAAGAGGGAGACACTAAATTTATGAAAAACTGCAAAACTACCCAAATGTGGTGGAGAGCACCTATATTCCCAGCTAACTGAGGAGGATGAGCCAAGGGGATCCCTTGACCTTAAGTGTTTAAGGTTGTGAGCTATAATGCCACGACACATGATGTTATCTCAAAAAGAAAACCCCAAAATGAATTGTAGGGAACTTTAAACTTAGTAAGGTTGACAAAGGTTGGGCGCTGTGGCTGAGGCCTATAATCCTAGCACTGTGGGAGGCTGACAGAGATGGATTGCTTGAACTCACAAGTTTGAGACCAATCTGAGCAAAAGCAAAATCCTGTCTCTACTAAAAATAGAAAAAACTGAGGTAAGAGCATCACTTGAGCCTGAGGTGGAGCCTGCTGTGAGCTATGACACCACTGCACCATTACCAGGGTGACAACTTGAGACTGTGTCTCAAAAAAATGGTTGGGGCAGCACCTGTGGCTCAGCGAGTAGGGCTCTGGCCCCATATACCGATTAAAAATCCCCACATGTATGTCTCAAGTACGTCTCATTCAAGTACGCCACTAATGGGTTAAATTGGCTTTTACCTTCACAGAAAAAGCAATAGATTTGAGCAGCCCTGAGGCAAACACAAAGACTATTTTCTGGTCATCCCCAAACAGATACTTTGAAGCTTTTGCAGCCATTGTCTCCAAGGAGTTCTTGCCTGGAGGCATGGTCCAGAGGTTGACAAAATGTTTTACATTTTGTCAAAAGCCTAAAGATCTTAGCACTGTGGAGAAACAAAGTCATTGACCCATTTAAGATTAACTTGTTGAGTACATGAGGAAATAGTTCCCCTATAGCTCTGTCTCTCTTATTTTTATGTAGATTTTTTAAGACCTAAAGTAAAAGAGTATAGTGCTGTTTTCTGGGACTGATATTTGCCACTTAAGTTTAAAGTCAAATAATGACTATTGTAAATCATAGATTAAGTGTGCACATGACTGCAAAAGTATATAAGGTAGTTAGAAATAAAGTTAATTTGCTACACGCCACCTGGAGAGTGTGTAGTCTGTTTCTTGCATTCCCCTAATAATTATAGGTACAAGATCTGCACCTGGGGCAAAGCTACTGTCCCTCGCGTCTCTGTTCCTGCAACAGTGGTGGGTGCAAATCCAACCCTGGCCAAACTCCGATAAAAAAATAGCTGGGAGTTGTGGTGGGCACCTGTAGTCAGAGCTGCTCAGGAGGCTGAGGCAAGAGAATTGCCTAAGCTTAGGAGTCAGAGGTTGCTGTGAGCTGTGATGCCACAGCACTCTACTGAGGGTGACAAAGTGAGACTCTGTCTCAAAAAAAAAAAAAAAGAAAAGAAAAAGAAACTTTGGCGACACCTGTAGCTCAATGGGTAGTTTTGGCAGGTTTGAACATGGCCCTGGCCATTAAAAACAACAATGACTACTGCAACAAACAAAATAGTCGGGCGTTGTGGTGGGAGCCTGTAGTCCCAGTTACTCGGGTGGGTGAGGCAAAAGAATTGCCTAAGCCCAGGAGTTAGAGGTTGCTGTGAGCTGTGTGATGCCACAGTACTCTGCCGAGGGTGATAAAGTGAGACTCTGTCTCTACAAAAAAAAGAAAAGAGGATAGTGCCTGTGGCTCAAAGGAGTAGGGTGCCAGCCCCATATGCCGGAAGTGGCGGGTTCAAACCCAGCCCCAGCCAAAAACTGCAAAAATGACAAAAAAAAAACAAAAAAAAACCCCTTTTATTCACACACAGTCTCATTCTGTTGTTCAGGCTACAGTGTTAGAAAATCAGCCTAACTGACAGTAACCTCAAACTCCTGGGTTCAAGCAATTATCCAGCCTCATTCCCACCACCAGCCCCCAGTAAGTGGCACAACACGCAACCACTACAATGCCTGAATAGTTTTTCTCTTTTTAGTAGAGATAGGGAGTCATTCTTGTTTAGGTTGGTCTCACACTCCTGAGCTCAAGCAATAGTCCCACCTTAGGTCCCAGAGAGCTAGGATTAGGGGTATGAGCCACAACACTCAGCCTAAAGAATATTTAAAAAAAATTTCACAGGTATACTAAAAAGTACACACATATTTCATGTCCTTAAAAGCAATGGAAGAATAGTCACATCCTGCACTAACGTGTAAGTCATAGGAAGTTCTTTCATTCTCACTGTCACCTAGAAGGAATATCAGTGAAAAGTGAGGTCCTCCTGGAAATTAAAACCAAGAACAGGCACAGTGGCTCACAACTATCACAACTATATGCCTAGCACTCTGGGAGGGTTCTTTGCTTTGCTCCAGACAGGTGATGAAGTATGACTTAGAAACAGCAAGACCTGTTTTATTAGAAAAAAAATTGAGATTCTTCAATTGGTAATCTAATGCCTTGGTGAAGGAGAGAAAAGGACATTTTAGAAGATCCTAAAATAACAATTCCAAACAGATTTCCTCGCAGAAACTTCAGAATCTTTAAAAAGTATTTAAAGTTGGAACATTACTAACTCCTCCACTACCAAAACTACTGAAATCAAATTTGGTGCTAGAAATCAGACTTAAAGGTATGAGTAATAATCTCGGCCATGAAATTTCTTAAGTTTCCATTAATCTAGTGAAGGATATAAATGAGCTCAAAAAAGGTAAGATTAATGCCAAAAGAAAACAACTCCAATTTCTTTTCTATACCAAGATATCCTAAAATTTTCCATAGAAACAAGAACCTGATACTCATGAATAAACTCAATAAACACCTTCTACAAAGAGAGAATATGAATTGTTTAGTTTAGACCTGGAACTATGTATATAAGTTGTCCTTACCCAAGAAGACCAGGTTTCTGTAGGTCTCTAACATGACTTCCCGATACAAATGCTACTGAGCAGGCCCACTCATCCATAGAGAATTCAACAGTCCCTGAAAAACAAACATATTTACCAAGAAAACATGGATATATAGAATTTCACTTTTTTCTTTTTTGAGACAGAAATACGGAGACTGTTACCCTGGGTAAAATGCTGTGGTATCACAACTCACAGCAACCTTAAACTCTTGGGCTTAAGTGATTTTCTTGCCTCAGCTTCCTAGCTCAGACTAGGCGTCCTCCACAATACCCAGGTAATTTTTTGTTGTTGCCATTGTCATTGTTGTTTAGTTGGCTGGGGTCAGGTTTGAATCCACCAGCCTGGGTATATGTGCCAGTGCCTTAACCACGGTGCTACAGGCACCAAGCCATGAATTTCACTTTTAGTAAGTGAGTGAAGAGAACTCTTGCTGACTTACAAGAGTAAAAGCAACTACCTAATAAGTATAGAAGGGGTGTATTCCGTTATGTGTTCCCTAACACTGAGGACAGGGGATGGAATGGCATCCACAAAACCAGTGTACAAATTGTACACTTTTGGTTGACACAGTACAAATAAAAGGCCACCAACAGCAGCATGTAGATTTTTGTGCTTATTTATACCATATGTTATAATCTGTGTATGTTTTTTATATGACAAAATCAACGTGAGATAAATGATAACTCCAAACTTTTAATGTGTATAAGAAAGAACTGGAGATCTTGAAAAAAATGCAGATTGTTATTTAGACGATATGGGGTGAAGATTCCATTTCTAAATTTCCAACCTGCTCAATAGGAATGACAATGCTTCAGTCCCATAATGATATTTTATCAAACATGCAGTGAACGGCAGACACTGGATTTACCCCAGTTGATTCCTGAACCAGAAAACAAAGACAGCAACCTTTACTTTCCAAAGAAAGGTATATGGAAGAGAATCTAAGAAAAATGGGGTGCTTCCTCAATAAATGTTTTTATTTGTTCACATGAGTTGATAATCTTCCCAAGTACTTATTAACAATACAGAAGATAGCAGAACACGATTATAAGAGGGACTTTACCCAACAAATGCAATCAGTATAACATGGTTTCTTGTACCCTCAATGAATCCCCAGCAATAATAATAAAAAAAAAAAATACAGACGATATACTGAACCCTACAATGGAATAGGTGTCCAAAAGCACTGTAACTGAGTGAATAAAACCAATGTCAACTGTAACAGGACAAATTAGTATCAGGTGCTGATTTACACGTGTAAACCCAACATCACTGCTATGATAGTACCGGCCAGAAAAAGTCAATCATTATGTGATAAAAACTAGTTGAGAAAAACCTAGTTTTGGCAAAGTTCCAATTACAGGTATCTGGGTTGTCTTCTAATCTCTAATTGTGTCTTTAAATAGCTTTTCTTCCCATCCCCAAAAGCAAGTCTTTTCTAATTATTGTGTTCTTGACAATTTTGAATTACTCTAAGCAGTTAATGTCATCTTCTGTAAAAGTGCATGAATGTCATCCTATTTTACATAGAACTGGTAGAGCTTCCAGATGGAAGCTAAACAGCACATATTCCCCTTCGTTGCTACAATTCAATGACCCAACCTCATCCAGAATGAAAATCTTGGGCAGCCACATTTTCCCATTTTCAACAGAGAGAAATGGAACATTTTCACTATTTCAGGAAACAAACTTAAAGTGAGAATATTTTAGAGCATATGGGGAGATGAATGGAGAGAGAATGGAAAGAAAAGTCTCCCATATGTAGAGGAGAAGGAGTTTTGGAGTCTCGTGCCTATTAAAAGAAAAGGAGAAAAGAATATTTAAAACAAACTCATTCAACAGGAACATGACAAATAGAGACGTAAAGGAAGTCTGAGAATATGATATTGCAGGAGAAAAAGTGGGCACAGCCCTGCAGCTTGGACATAGTTACCCGAGAAGCAATCACTTCTTTCTTTTTCTCCTTCTTCCCTTGATTTCCTTCTCAGGTGAGATTATCTGGACACATTACTCCTGCACCTTGACAATATGCCTTTAAAGGCATCAGCACAAACTCTTCACCTGCTATGACCACATCCATAGGAACAGTGACCTCAAAGTACAGAGAAAATTTTACCCTTTCCTGTTCTTTATCATGGGAGAGAGTCAGGAAGAAGGAGGTTCCATATAAAGACCAAAATGTGAGTTTCTAATTTCTTGGCCTCCAGTTCCCTCCCCTACCAGCAATTTCTGCTATGGAAATGGGAATATGAACTCCTTGACATTTTTCTGGAAAAAATAAATAAACTCGACTGTCTTAAATGTATCTGGAAACCCTCATGCTTCACATTGGCCTTCGTTTCGCCTCACGGGGGCCACACGGATGACACCAGCCACACTAATAGAATCTGTTGGCAGGCAGAATCACAGATGAAGGTACTTCTTCAAACTGGCCATGGAATCCTACCTGGAAGCCTGGGCTGAGAAATACTCAGCTAAGCATTGCCTCTCAGGCTTTAGTATGCATACAAGGTATTTCTGAGCATGCCCCCTCTAAGTATCTGATTCAGTAACAGCAGCAGTTACTCTACCTTCAAACAAATAATTAGTTTTATTTCACAATGCCTATTTATGTCCTTCCTTAAGAATTTCAGAAAGCCCAGCCAGATGATTCAGCCAGAGTAGTCCCAGCACTCTTGTGAGCCCAAGGCAGGTAGCTTGTCTGAGCTCAGGAGTACCAGATCAGCCTGAACAAGAGTAAGACCCTGTCTCTATAATTGCTGGGCATTATGGCAGGTGCCTGTAGTCCCAGCTACTTGGAAGGATGAAGCCAGAGGGTGGCTTGAGCCTAGGAGTTTTAGTTAGTTGTGAGCAGTGATGTCAAAGCACACTAGGGAGGGTGACTAAGTGAGACTCTGCCTCATAAAAGAATAAATTGCAGGAAGGGTTTTGAGCCGTTCACTATAGCATCAAAACTTCCCATAAAGGAAAACAGTGAGCAGTTAACCCCCATTTCTGTTATGCTCTAGCTGATGTCAGCCAGGCAGCCAGATGGTAAGAAACCATTTCAATGAGCATGGTTTCCCAAGCTCCTTTCCCCCTTCCACCTCCTTCTGGTCAGCCCAGGAACATGAGGTGCTCTTTGCAACATTAGTCAGCCATCTCTTCACGTTGCTCTTGAATAAACTCCTTGTTCTTCCACCAACTCTTACATTGGACTTTGATGTTTCAGGAGGGAATAATCAATCTTGGGTTTAGTTAAAACTTTGCAGGTTTTGAGTGAGTCTAGGAAGTGGCTTCTTTAACAATTCCCCCTATTGCTGCTGTGACTTTTTCTGGACTCAGTTAGAGAAAGCAAACACTGCACAGAGTCCCTTCTGCCCAACACTTTCTAGCAAAAGTGGTTCAAGGAAGACTATCAATCACAATCTGGAAACAGGACATAGTTTACTAAACTTTAAAGTCTCCAGTAGTCAAAGAAGGCAGCAGTGTCTGAGAATTCAGAATTTGGACCTGCCGATTTGGGTCTTGCACTGGTGGGATGCAGCTAGTGCCCTATGTACATTCATGAGAATTAGAGAAACAGAAAAATGGGAATGAGGACATTCTCAGGTATACTCAATGCATATTTGTCATCCAGGATCAGCTTCTGGCCTTAGTCTCGGGATTGGTTTTAGGTTTAAAGATATCAGGGTAATTGAAAGACAGAGACACAATGCCTGATTGCTGTCCTATAATGGTAGTTTGTAAAAACTTACAGGTTGTCCCCCAAAGTCACCATACATAAGGAACATTGAAAATTGTAGCTGAGGCCCACGAGGTCTGGGGAAGGTTCCTGTTATGAGACTCCAGAACTTTATCAGATAGTGAAGCCAGTTTGAGAAGTTTCTATGGACATATCGTAGCCATGGAACTAGTCCCAAATGGTTCAACTTTGTCAATAGCAAAATGATGAGTTGTTTTTCAGCTGGAAGCAGATCCTCAGGTTCCAAGTCAGAAATATGCACAGACAGAGGCTCACTGTGTTGCCCAGGTTGGAGTCAAACTTCTGGTCCCAAGCGATCCTCCCACCTCAGGCTCCTGAAGTACTGGGATTACAGCACTTCTGTCACAGTTCTGTCACCACTGAGCGCCATGGCATGCACCTATAGTTGCAGCTACTCAGGAGACTGAAATGAGAATATCGCTTGAGCCTAGGAGTTTGGGTCCAGCATGGGCAACACAGCAAGAACCCATCTCTTAAAGAAAAAAAGAAGGGGAAATATGAAGAGAGAATCTGTCAATTTTGCCTCTAGAAAAAGAAGGGTCATTCGAGCTGGATCTTAAGCAGAAAGTAGGCCACAAACTCCAAGCTTTAGAAGTACAGTTAAAGAACTAGACATCACCAAGGATAATCTGACACAAAAATTGAACATCCTAGTAAGATTCTGGCAAACCAAGCAGCCTGAGATGAGATGTGGACAGCAGTTCTGGCTCTCAAGTTCACTCCACTGGAATTGAATGTTTTATACAGCTATGTCATTTAAGTATTTAACTGCTTGCACACTTACGTGCTTGAAAAGTGGCCAGATCTGGTGAGAGGTCTTCCCACCTTAGACGAAAAGTCAAGAATAAATACATTTAGAGTTGTGTGGGAGTCTGTCCTGGGGGAGTGTGGGATGCAAGAAGGAGGTATCACAGCACTCTGTACCTTCTTCATTGCACAGGGAAACAAGCCAGAGCACTCTGCTGATGAAATATACAGACGTACATCAGGGACGTCTTATTCCTGATGACTGACATGGTAAGGAACCAGGCTTCACAGCATGGCTTGCTGAGGGCTGTTCAGATCACCAAAAACGGGAGAGCAGTGAGAACCCCTAAAGACCAAAAACCATCCCTGAGAGAGTTGATACTTGTCACGCTACAAACTACCCAGGGATTCCAACTTCTAGTCATTTATCTTGCAAATGGCAAAAAGCATGCATAATTTATTAGCAAATGTGAGGTGATGTTAAAGAAATTATGACAAATTGATATAATAATTTCTACATCGCCATGTAAAAAATGAAGAAGCTCTTTGTGTCATGATATGAAGTTATCACCAAGATGTAATCTTGCTTAAAATATTTATTTCCAAGATGTATTTGTAAGTGGTAAAGGGGGCAAAAAACAAATATGTATATGGTGCCTATTAGTTTATATATCCATAAACAACTTCTGCAGAGATACATAAGAAAGCCATATTAGTCATCATAGGAAAGAAAACTAAGAAGCCACAGGTCAAATACAAGAGGAAGTCTTTTCACTGCTAGTTCATTTTGCACATTTTGAATTTTGAACCATGTGAATGTAGTACCTAGTATAAAACAAATAAGCAATAAAAGACACATAAAAAAAGAAAAAAAAGAAAATTGTAGCTGAATATACCTTTACAAAATATTGATTACAAATTTTAGAAAGAGAAGGAAAGGCACAGAGAATAATCTGTAAATATTTTATAAATTTTGTTGTAAATAAAAGTATGCATAGCTGGGTCCAGTGGATCATGACTGTAATCCCAGCACTTCAGAGGCTAAGGAGGGTAGATTGACTGAGCTCACAATTTGGAGACCAGCCTGAGCCAGAGTCAGACCTTGTCTCTCTGAACAACAGTTGGGTGTTGTGACATGCGTCTCACATCCTAGCTGCTTTGAGGCTGAGGTAAAGAATCACTTGAGCCCAAGACTTTGCAATTGCTGTGAGATGTGAAGTCATGGCACTCAACCCGGTAACAAAGTGAGACTGGGTCGCAAAAAAAAAAAAAGCAAATGGCTCAACCTCCTACCCTACCCAGGGATGTATCACCTGGGAAAGTTAAATGACCCAACCCCCACCTTTCCTGCAGATGTCCAACCCAGGAAAGGGAATGTCCCAACCCCCAACTTCCTGACCTTTAACCCCCTCCCTTCACTATTACCCACATGTAGATTTCTTCCCAGTGGGAAATCCTACCCAACTCTCACCCAATTGGAATAAAGTCAATTTAATTGGAAAAAATAAATAGTACACTTAGCTACAATTTTCCTTTTCCCCTAGGTATAGTGACTGTAGTGGCAAATTTTGGCATACCACAAAGTATAACTACTCAAGAAGGGTGATTGAAAATTGGCGGTGCAACCTTTGTACCTTCATTATTTGGGATAGCATGCAATGTGCTGTGCTGAGAGAGGACACCCAGTAAGGGTGAGGTCTAGGAGAACAGAGATTTTCTCAAGGAGACCCCAAGGATACACTCATTGGGTCCTCCCCATGGTGACTGAGGTCTTAGAAATTTATAGAAACTTAACTTCCTGGGACCTGGAAATTTCCATTTCTGTGAAATCCTATAGTACTATCAGGGCAGGAAGTACTATAGTACTTCTCTCGATTGATTCAAACTGATCAATGAGAAAAGAACCCATGGGCAGGAAGTTTTTGACTGGGGGTGAAAAGGAGAAGACAGAGCAACGTGGGAGTGTGGCCATTTTGAATTCTTCTGACTTCCCCTCTGCCAGCTGAAATAAAGCATTTCATCTTATAAACATGCCCATTGGGCCGCCCTATGTGAATGCCTCGACTAGGCAGAGAAATGACTTCTTTGGCAGGTTTTCAAGGAGTCAAAAACTGGAAGGAATTGGTGTTCAGGAACTGGTACCTGCACTGGGAGATGTCTAAGACAAGGAAGGATAGATATTGGATGCCCACCATTTGGGTGGAAGCTGGGATCTGATCAACCCCTGGGACAACAGATTGCCAGCAGGTCTGGTGAGAGTTGTATGAGAGTGTCCGGATGTGGTGTGACTGTCATGAACTCTGAGGGTTGGGTTGGACCTCCCCAAAGGGGGCCTAGAGGAGTCTTGATTTCGCCTCCTATTGGTAAGTGGCAGTTTGAGTGGGAAATCAAGGATGCCCAGGTTAGGAAAAGGATTGGAATTGTGTGCATGTGAGTACTTGGAGACTGACAGAGATAGGTAACAGTAGGTGGGGTTTGGCGTCCCTGTTCACAGGGCAAAACGATTATGTGAGTGGCCCCTTTTTCCCTGCTCCAATATCATCCCCTGGCTATTCTGGAGAGAAACTAGAAGTTCTAGGTTTTCTGCTTTCCATCTCAGCCACAGGCCTGGTCCTTAGTAGCCACCATGGCCATGTGATACTTAGGGGTAAATAAAAAGACATCAGAAAGGATGACTGTGCTCTGGTTTCGTTACTGGAATTGCTTTATTCAGTCAGTCCTCCATTTCCGGGATTTGAGAATTGAGCGCACAGGCCACAAATCAGTGATAAAATAGGATTTTGTTGGACAAAGGGGTATGCAGATGAAGTGGAGAGCACCAGAGGGAGTAGGCCAAGTCAGAGGTCTCCAGTATGGATCCTTTGTCTAGGGGTAAATAATTGGCCCTATGAGATATTTGGGCAGTGCCTGGTAGATGGAAAAAATACCTTTACAAGCTGAGTTGAGTATTTTAGCAAATAAATGAAATTCCCTCCCCTCAGGCAAAGTTGTTAGCTCCTTGCAGTTTTTGTCTAGGGAGGGGATCAGGGTATGTGCTCCCTACTCAGGGTGGAGTCATCTAAAACTTTATGGGCTGCTTTCTTCATGACCTTGTTAGAGTTCATAGGGAGTCCTCTGCAGTGTGTGACGTGTTTGTGCCTAGCTGGGAGTCTGACTTCTGATCTCACCTGAGCCAGAAAAATGGAGGTTCCCTGTCCAGCCCTGAGTGGGAAAACCCTATAACAATGCTATGTTTCACAAAATGTCTCTCATTTGTAAAATGTAATAATTTAGTTGTTTAAATTGTTTGGGAAACCGAGTCTTTGTCAAAGTATAAGATTCTTGTCTTTTAAACCTTCTTTTTTTTTAGAGACAGAGCCTCAAGCTGTCTCTCTGGGTAGAGAGCCATGACATCACAGCTCACAGCAACCTCCAATTCCTGGGCTCAAGCAAGTCTCTTGCCTCCGCCTCCCAAGTAGCTGGGACTACAGGCATCTGCCACAACGCCTGGCCATTTTTTGGTTGCAGCTGTCATTGTTGTTTGGCAGGCCGGGCTGGATTTGAACCTGCCAGCTCAGGTGTACATAGCTGGCGCCTTAGCCCATTGAGCCACAGGCGCCGAGCCTAAACCTTCTAATTATCAGTCTAGCCAAGCTAATAATTAACTTCATAGAAAACTGTGATCCTGTTTTGTGAAAAGTGAGTTTTTGAGAGTGAGAAATATTACATGGAAAGGAAAATGGGATTGTGTAAGAAAAGGATATTGTGTGGTAAATTTTATCCTGAAACAGAATAGTTATATTAGAAAGTGATAGGCAGGGCAATCTAGATGGTTTCTGTTTGTAGATTGTATGTGCAGGTTAAATAAATCTCATAATGGGCATTTATGAAGAAATTTAGATGTGATCCTGAGAGAGGATACTCGAAAAGGGTGAGGTCTGGGATAACAGGTCTTCTCAAGGAGAGCACAAGTATACACTTGCAGGATCCTCTCCATGGTGACTCAGCCCTTCGGAATTTGTAAACCTAACTTTCTGGAACTTGGAAATTTCCAAGTTCTGTGAAATACTATAGTTCTGTAGGGGCTGCACTAGCATCTCCTGCTTGATTCAAACTGGCCAATGAGAAGGGTACTTATGGGTGGAACTTTTTAAGCCACTCGGGGAGTGCAGCCATTTGGAATTCTTCTGTGCCGTAAGCTCCCAGCTAGTGAATAAAGCCCGTCCTCTTATAAACGTGGTGTTTGGGTGCTCTTTCTCTCCTTTGGGGCTCATTTTCCTGCAATAATCCAGTTGACTATGTATTTCCCTTAGACTGTTTTTGTTTGTAATTGTGCTTGAACAAATAAATGTTTTAAGCCTTTGATATTTGACAAACCTTCCAAAATAAAAACTCTAAATTCAGTCTTTTTAATATATGAAGACCACTGAAAAGCTGAGAAAGACATATTAGGCTTAGCTGGTTTGTTGAAAATGTATAGGTAACATTCTCAAATGAAATGATGGTTAATTTTATAGATTATGTTTATATGTATTTTCCAATATTGTAAAATATTGCTCTGTGTTAGTGTATATGGTCAATAATAATTTGAATTCAACTCAGAAAGTACTTTTTTTTTTTTTTTAGGAGACACAGTCTCACTTTATTGCCCTGGGTAGAGTGCCGTGGCCTTACAGCTCATAGCAACCTCCAACTCCTGGGCTTAGGTGATGCTCTTGCCCCAGCCTCCCGAGTAGCTGAGACTATAGACACCCGCCACCCACCCATAAGATTTGCAACCTACAGCGAATAAATCTACACTTGGGTAATGGCAAATGGAGGTGGAAGGTGGGGTTGTTTAAGGATCAAGAAGGTATGGCTATATTTCTGTTGCAGTTTGGCCGGGGCCAACCCAAACCCCAGACCCTTGGTATATGGGGCCAGTGCCCTACCCACTGAGTCATAGGTATTGCCCATAGAAAGTTTTTTTTTTTTGAGACAGAACCTAAAGCTGTCACCTGGGTAGAGTGCTGTGGCATCACAGCTCACAGCAACCTCCAATTACTGGGCTCAAGCAAGTCTCTTGCCTCTGCCTCCCAAGTAGCTGGGACTACAGGCATCCGCCACAATGACGGGCCATTTTTTGGTTGTAGACATCATTGTTGTTTGGCGGGCCCAGGCTGGATTCAAACCCGCCAGCTCAGGTGTATGTGGCTAGTGCCTTAGCCTGTTGAGCCACAGGCACTGAGCCATATAGAAAGTCGTTTTTAAAACTGCCTGAGTCCAAACTTTGTCCTTCAAAAGAAATATTAGGAGAGGCTGATTAATTCTCTCAAACTCAAATTTCTGATGTCTTTGGAAATTAAATGCCTTCGGCCTAAAAGGAAACTGCTAGAACTTTAATTAGAAAGCTAACATGTTGGGGCGGGCATAAAGATTTTGATCAGAGTGTCACAGGATTATTTTCTTCTTTCTTCTTATGAGTCATGTTCAGAAACTTATAAAAAACAACAATTTAGAAAATAATCACCCACTGTTACATAAATAAATGACAAATAACAAAAATACTGCATATGTTTGAACTGAGAAATACAGAGAAAAACAATTGATAATTGAAAGTTACGGAGCCCAAGATGAAAGATTATTCTGAGGCACAAGATAAAAGGAAAAAGGAGGCCCAGTGTGTGCAATTAAAATGGCTTTATTCTACTTCGGTGCACATGGCGTAAGATTTGCAACCTACAGGGAATAAATCTACACTTGGGTAATGGCAAATGGAGGTAGAAGGTGGGGGGTGTTTAAAGATCAGGAAGGTATTGTCTGGATATTGGAAGGTATTGATCTGGATATTCCCTTTCCTGGGTTGGAAATCTGTTGTAAGGGTGGTGGTTGGCCTATTTACATTTCCCAGGTGTAACATCCAGTGAAGTAGTACAGGGAGTTGACTCATTCACCTTTCTTAGGTGGATCATCTGGTGTGAGAGGGTAAGGGGTTCCTTATTTTAAGCAGGTCCACCCTATTTGGGTGGGGTTTGACTCTATCAATAATGTAAATTGGATGGAAAGTTAGCATTTGGAAAAATGAGATAGAAACTAAAAATTTAAGATTTGACTGCAAGACCTACAAGAGTTAGGCTGAGGAAACAAATAAGGTACATTTACACTCAGCTTGGCATACTTTTGGAAATTGCAGGGGGAAACCAGTCCTCCTGTAGAGTGTTAAAATATACAGGAGGGAATCAGGCTGCAAGGGATCCAGAGCCTTGCATTCCTAGGTTATGAAAACAAAATCCAAGTCTAATTTTTTCTTATAAATTGCAAGAATCATTGGTCTTTAGAGTGAAATCATACAAACATTAGAGGGGAATTGGGAGGGAGATTGGTGTGCCCTCACCTAAGAGGCACAATGTAAAGGTATGTGGGAGGGCAGTGCCCATGGCTCGGTGGGTAGGGTTTGAATCCAGCCCCGGCCAGCTAAAACAGCAGTGACAACTGTAATAAAAACTAGCCAGGTCCTGTGGCAGACACCTGTAGTCCCAACTACTTGTGCGGCCAAGGCAAGAGCATCACCTAAGGCCAAGAGTTGGAGGTTGCTGTCAGCTGTGACACCAGAGCACTCTACCGATTGAGACAAAGTCAGAATATATCTTAAAAAAAAAAAAAAGGCTTGGCACCTGTGGCTCAAGCGGCTAAGGCTCCAGCCACATACATGTGAACTGGCAGGTTCGAATCCAGCCTGGGCCCACCAAAAACAATGATGGCTGCAACAAAAAAAGCAGGGTATTGTGGCAGGCGCCTGTAGTCCCAGCTACTCGGGTGGAGGAGACAGAAGAATCACTTGAGCCCAGAAGTAGGAGGTTGCTATGAGATATGATACGAGGGCACTCTACCCAGGGTGATGGCTTGAGGCTCTGTCTCAAAAAACAAACAAGCAAAAAAAAAAAAAAAAAAACAAACCATATGGCACACCTCCAATGTGAGGGGCACATCTACAATATGGACTGGACCACACAAACACATACCCTAACCTAATCGTTTCCACCCTCATTTTAATTTAAAATTTACAAAGAGAGAGGAGATGCAAAAATAAAACATCTGATAAGTATTTTCATTGTTTAAATACCTTTTTTATAGTCCCAGCTACTCGGGAGCTTGCTGAGGCAAGAGAATCACCTAAGCCCAGGAGTTGGAGGTTGCTGTGAGCTGTGTGACGCTACGGCACTCTACCGATAGGGTGATAAAATGATACTCTGTCTCTATAAAAAAATAATAATAAATAAATAAATAAATACCTTTTTTGGAGCCAGTGTCTCACTCTATTGCCCCAGACTAGAGAACAGGAATGTCATAGCTCACAGCAACCTCAAACTCCTGCGCTTAAGCAATCCTCATGCCTCAGTCTCCCAAGTAGCTGGGACTACAGTCCCCCTACCCCCAACACTGGCTAATTTTTATATTCTTAGTAGAGACAGAGCTCATTTTGATCTCCAACTCCTGAGCTAAAGCAATCCACTCATCTCAGCCTCCCAGAGAAATAGGATGGTAGACTGGAGCTTGGCACTTGGCCTCTTTTAATATATGAAAACATCTTCATTTCTCAAAAAGTATATATACATATCTGTATATAGACATGTACATACAAACATACACACACATACACATAAATTCATAGGTTTTCAGGAAGGACTACAATCCCTCAGCCTGCCTCCTTTCTCTTGCCTCCAGCTCTGCATCACCTCTGTGGATTTCTGCTTTTACAAACCATTAATAAACCCAAGAACCAAAAGAAAATGGAAATTTTTTTGGTTGCAACCAAAAGAAAATGGAAATTCTTTTTCTTTACATTTTCTGAGCTATTTTGTCTTTCAGTATCTGTTCCTTTATGCCTCCAGTGATTCCTGAGTGTCCCACATGGAACTATGAACAATCACCACTAAAGATGGAAAATACCTAGAAAAATGTTTGTCTTCATCCTTTGCTGAGGAAAAATGGACATACCATTCATAGTCACAACACGTTGTGAAATTGGCTGCACTAACTTCCCCCTCCGCTTAAATCCAGACACCCATCTGACCTCAGCCTGGGCATTCTTCCTTGCTTTCTTTGGGATACTACACTTCGTCTTTTGCTTTGTCTCTTTCCACTCCTATCTTCTCCTCACTCACGACCTGCTCTTTGGCTTCCACCCACTCTCCAATATAAAATAAACTTACACTTTTGTATCCTAATCTTGACCTAAAGAAATTCTTCTCTCACCCTATGTGTAGGACCCACTGAGCAACTGAGATTTTTCACACCTCTTGAAAGCACATGTAGTGAGAAGATGGAGTCAGCTGGGATAGAGCCTAGAGGACAGTCTGGTGGTTTAGATCCCATGTGACCTTCCCACCTGTCTCTCATCCTTATTGTTTTTTAAATTTAGCTCCCACCCTAAAGAATCCCATCTTGAATAGTTGGGGATCTTAACTTTTGAATTAAAAATGCCATAAACTGTCACCAGGTTGTGATATATTATTCGAAATAAGGCACTAGCACCCCATGAGGTAAAGTCGAGCACCACCGAGGCCCCGGGCCCCAGACACTGGCTGCAGCGATGGCCATGACTGCTCAGCCGGCTGGGAGATGGCTGAGGGCCAGTGGTCTGAGCACCCTCGGCAGTTGTACTCTTGGGCCTTCCTGGGCCTCCAGGGCCCCTGTGCCCAACATATCCACCATCCCCCTTCCCTCTCCTGCAACTCCAGCAACAAAGAAAAGTAGTAGGAGTAAGAACTACAACCCTGGGTGGCCTGCCCCACCTTGCTGAGGAAGGAGGAATACACTTATGGCCACCCAGGTAATGGGGAAGTCTTCTGGAGGAGAAGGGCTGTTCACTGGCAGCAGCAGCATTGGCATGGCATTGCCTAATGACCTGTATGATGCACATGACCTCTCCAAATCTGAGATGGCCGCACCTCAGCTTATCATGCTGGCAAAGGTGTCCTTAACTGGAGAAGTAAATGTCAGCTGCTGCGATTACCTGGTGGGTGAAGAAAGACAGATGGCAGAACTGATGCCTTTTGGGGATTACAACATTTCAGACAGTGATGGAGAAGGACTTGAGGAGTCTCCTCAAATAAAATAAAACCCAACACACTGATAAACATGGAACTGAGAAATTCAGAACTCAGTTGTACAATCTCAGCCTGTATTTGAGGCATCACCTGCCCCAGAAGCTTACAGCTCAAATAAAGATCTTCCTTCAGAAACACCAGGAGCAGAGGAAAAATGCAAGAACTTGAAGACCAAACCCTTTTGCTGTAAGCCACGCCAGTATGAAGCAGAACCTGAAGAACAGTTTGTACGTCACATCAGAGTACACAGTGCCAAGAAACTTTTTCCTGAAGAAAAGTGCAGAGAAGCAAGCAAAGGCCAGGGACTCTGGCTCTTCCCCTTCAGAAGTGGGAGGTTCCTCCAAGGGCCCACAGTGGTATTGTGACCACTGTGGCTACATTACCAATCGATATGATCACTCTGCTGCACATCTGAAATAGGACACCAGAACCGGGGATAACAAGCGAGTCTACAAGTGCATCATTTGTACAGATACAACATTAGTGAGTATCACTGGAGGAAACACTGGAGAAACCATTTTCCAAAGAAAGTATAAATGTGTGGGAAATGCAACTAGTTTTCAGACAGAAAAAAAAATTATGTTCAGCATCTTAGAACTCATACAGGAGAACGCCTATATAAATGTGAACTTTGTCCTTATTCAAGTTCTCAGAAGACTCACGTAGCTGGACCTATGTGTACTCATTCAGATGAGAAGCCATTTAGATGTGCAGTTCCGCAGCCTCTAATCAAAGTGAAGTAAACCATCCAAGACAGGTTCACAAGGGGCCTAAACCTCTTTACTGCCCACACTGTGGCTACAAAACAGCAGACAGAAGCAACTTCCAAACACGTTTAGCTCCTTATTAGCCCACAGTGCAATTGCCCTGTGTGTGACTGCACAGCTTCCAAGAAGTGTAATCTACAATATCACTTCAAATCTAAGCATCCTACCTGTTCTAAAAAACACAATGGATGTCTCAAAAGTGAAACTAAAGAAAACCAAAAAGCGAGAGGCTGACTTGCCTGATAACAATATTACCAATGAAAACCCAGAAACAGAGAAGACAAAAATAAAGGGACATGTGGCTGGAAAGAAAAATGAGAAGTCTGTGAAAGTAGAGGAAAAAAAATGTTTCAAAGGAGAAAAAGCCAGGTGGTGGTGCCTGTGGCTCAGTGGGTATGGCACCGGCCCCACATACCAATGTGGTGGGTTCGCACCCGGCCTCAGGCAAACTGTAACCAAAAATAGCCAGGTGTAGTGGTGGGTGCCTGTAGTTCCAGCTACTAGGGAGGCTGAGGCAAGAGAATCGCCTAAGCACAGGACTTGGAGGTTGCTGTGAGCTGTGATGCCACGACGCTCTACCGAGGGCGATAAACTGAAACTCTGTCTCAAAAAAGAAAAAAGAAAGAAAAAGCCTTGTAGTAGCGTCTCAATGACCCAAATGACTACCAGAACTCGCAAATTAGCAATAGAAAGTAAAGAGATGGATGGATCTATAGGAAGTAATTCAGAGAAGTTCTGTAAAACCAAGATAAGCAAAAGGAAGATGGAAGCTGAAGCCCAATCCTCACGTGATCCTGTGAATGATCAAGAGTCTGTGACAAAGAAGAAGAAAACAGAAAGAGAATCCAGTAGTCAGAAGTGCCAAAGGGTGACAACAAAGTGGGGGAGAGTAGGACGCAAAATGCCTGCATGAAAAAAAGTACCAGAAGATCCCTAAAATATAAGTCAAGTAAAAAGAGCAACAAGCCTGCTCAAAAGGAGCCTGTTTAGAAAGGCCCTGCTCCTATGGAGGTTGTTCAGAAGGGGTCTGCTCAGATGAAGCCTGCTCAGAAGGAGTAAGCTCTGATGGAGCCTGCGCAGAAGGGGCCTGCTCCTAAGGGGCCTGTTTGAGATGAGGTCTACTCAGATGGAGTCTACTCAGAGGGGGTCTGTTCCTGTGGAGGTTGTTGAGGAGGACTGTGCTCAAATGCAGCTGTGTCCTCCCATGAAGGCTGTTCAGAAGGAGTCTGCTGAGCTGGGGCCTCCTCCCATGGAAGTGGTGCAGAAGAAGACTCAGGTGGAACTGTCTCCAACCATAGAACCCCCTTTTCACATGGAACCAATTCCCAAAAAATCTCTCCAAAAAGATAAAAAGGAAAAGTCTAACATGCATAGTAAAAGGGCATGGGAGGAGCAAGTCCTTATTGAAGTTGGCTTAGTACCGGTGAAAGAGAGCCGACTTCCAAAGGAAAGGACAAGGACACAGGATGTCATAGCACACAATCAGCAGTGCTGCTCAAGGAAAGCTTAAAAGAAGAGGCAAGAGGCTCAGCGTCCCTAGGACAGTGGTTATGGTGCCAGCCACATACACCAAGTATGGGCCAGCTAAACAACAACGACAGTCCGGGCCAGCTAAACAACAATGACAACTGCAATAATAGAAAAAAATAGCTAGGCGTTCTGGTGGGCGCCTGTAGTCCTAGCTACTTGGGAAGCTGAGGCAGAAGAATCGCTTAAGCCAAAGAGTTGGAGGTTGCTGTGAGATGTGACACCACGGCACTCTACCGGGAGCTATATACTGAGACTCTGTCTCAAAAACAAAACGAAACAAAACCATGAAAAATAGTAGACTCAGTGCTGGCAGCTCAGCGGCTAGGGTGATGGCCATGGTGATGGACCCAAATATTGGGCCTGTGGGGTTTGAACCCAGCCTGGGTCTGCCAAACAATAATGGCAACTACAACAAAAAAGTAGCTGGGCTTTACAGTGGGTGCCTATAGTTCTAGCTACTTTGGGGGGCTGAGGCAAGAGAATCACTTAAGCCCAAGAGTTCAAGGTTGTTGTGAACTGTGACGTCAGAGTACTCTACCCAGGGGGACATAGTGAGATTCTGTCTCAAAATGGAAAAAAAAAAATTGATGCAAGAGTGGAAAAGTTGTTAAAAATCTAAGAGAAAAGTCTGAGTTGAAAGTTGTTCGGATGTGGACTTTGACTGACAGGTCAAACATTTAAGAAAGAAGATTCTCTCAACACAAGAGTAAGTTGTGTGATAATGGTGCGTGCTTTGTGTACATGAATGGGAATTTGTAAATGTTGAATTCTAGTCTCCAACAATCATTGTCAACAAAAGATCAAGCTGCAAATATTAATGTTTAAAACTTAAATTATAGGCTTGGAGCCTGTAGCTCAGCAGCTAGGGCACCAGCCACATGCACCAGAGGTGGTGGGTTTGAACCCAGCCAGGGCATGCCAAACACAATGAAAACTACAAACCCCCAGCCAAAAAAAATAGCCAGTGCCTGTGGTCTCAGCTATTTGGAAGGCTGAGTCAAGAGAATCTCTTAAGCCCAAAAGTTTGAGGCTGCTGTGAGCTGTGACGTCACAGCACTCTACTGAAGGCAACATGATGAGACTCTGCATCAAAAAAAAAAAAACCAAAAACTTAAATTATAAAGCTAGTAAAATTTTTCTAATGACTAGTTTAATGTTCATGGCTACACTTTACCTAAGTTACAGTTTCCATTAGATAGAAAAAGATTCCTCTGAAGCATAGAATGGATACTGAGAATTAAATAGGGGAAGAGGTTTTGGTGGATTCTTTCATACTGCAAAAGCAAAACAAAAACTGCCTTCTGGGGAAATGAACTAGTTTCTAATCTAGTCTTTAAGATTAGAATGCTAAAAACAAAAAGATGAAGGAAATTAAACCCCTTATTGTTAAATTGATCTGTAAAAATGCTGTTATTGAAAAGTGATTGGGACTTGAGTTCTTACTTCCATAAAATAGGGACTTGATTGTCAGGCCTGTATTAAATTCTGAACCCTAAGTATGTGAACTTATTATTATTATGTTTTTCTTCCTTTAAGACAGAGTTTTAGTATGTTGCCCTTAGTAGAGTGCTGTGACATCACAGCTCGCAGCAACCTCAAGCTTTTGGGCTTAAGTGACTCTCTTGCCTCAGCCTCCCAAGTAGCCAGGACTATAGGTGCCAGCCACAATGCCCAGATGTTTTTTGGTTGTACTTGTCATTGTAGTTTGGCTAGATTTGAACCTGCCAACTCCAAAGTATGTGGCTGGCGCTGTAGCTGCTTGAGGTACAAGCACCTACCCTGTAAATCCTTTTCTTTTTAATAATTTTACTTTATTTATTTATTTTTTTACAGACAGAGTCTCACTTTGTTGCCCTTGATAGAGTGCTGTGACGTCACACTTCACAGCAACCCACAACTCTTGGGCATAAGCAATTCTTTTGCCTCAGCCTCCCAGTAGCTGGGACTATAGGCGCCCCTTATGTGGCCGGAGCCCAACACACTGAGCCAGAGGTGCTGCTCTTTTTTAAAAATTTTAAACCACGTACTAAGTTTCGGTACAAATTGTGTAGTATAAGTTAAAACAAAATTGCATTCTATTAACTAATATGAGTATATTTCTATAAGCATGGTTATGTTGAAATAATGTTTTTTTTGTTTGTTTGTTTTTTGAGACAGAGCCCCAAGCTGTCACCCTGGATAGAGTGCCATAGCATCACAGTTCATGGCAACCTCCAATTCCTGGGCTCAAGTGAGTCTCTTGCCTCCGCCTCCCAAGTAGCTGGGACTACAGGTGACTGCCACACACCTGTCCATTGTTTTTGTTTTTTTGGTTGCAGCCATCATTGTTGTTTGGCGGGCCAGGGCTGGATTCAAATCTGCCAGCTCAGGTGTACATGGCTGGTGCCTTAGTCCGTTGAGCCATAGGCACCGAGCCGAAATAATGTTTTAAAAAGCAAATAAACAAAATAAGTGTTGTAGTCTTGTATAAGGAGGATTGAGTTAGAAAATTAACTTCTGAACTGGAAATGTTATAGTTTGTCACTGAATTATGTTGTTTATTATTTAAAGTTAATGTGTTCTTTGCTGTGAACCATTATATATAAAACTGTGATTTTAGAAATGGAAGAATACAATAATCTTGGGGAGGCTACTCTCACTGCTCTCCAGTATCACTGGCCTTCTTCTGACAAAGATTAACGATCCTATTCCTGTCTCTGCATACTGGCTGACAGTGACAGGCAGCCAGATCTTCTTATTCTAATAACACTCTGACTAATGCACAGGCCAAGGGAAATCCTTCCCCTTAATTCTTTGAAGGATACCAACTGGATACCACCTCAAACCTGACAAATTCATAAGAGAAAGCAATACAAACTTATTAATACTACATATGTGGGCAATACTACATACATAGAGTGATTATCCTATCCTCCCACTTGGGTGAAGAAGCTAAAGAACAATGACATGGACATGTAGACCATTGTCTACTAAGACAAAAAATAGTTAGAATTAATAGAACAGGGAGAAATAAAATGATATTGTAAATGATTCTTTTAGAGATCCGAATAAACTTGACAGGGAGAAATGATGTAGAGGAAAAAGCCATTGTCCAAGAATAGTTGAATTTCCTAACTGCAGAAGACAAAGCGGTAACAGGAAAACAATAGAAGGCAACTGTTTTTATTTTGAGAAAAAGCTTTGTTTCTTACATAAGGATACTGTAGAGAGTCCATGACTACTCTTGTGGGGAGGGGAGCAAGACTAGGTTATAAGGGACTCATATTCAATCTTTGGTTCATCTTCATTACCAGGAATTCGATGGGCTTTGAATGGTAATTTCAAAACAAATCAATCGGTAATGTTTGAAAGAAAAGAAAAGTAAACGACTTGTGCACCATCATTTGTCATTTTCATTAGAAATTACAATTATAGAGTGAGTGCCTATAGCTCAGTGAGTAGGGTGCTGGCCACATAAACTAAGGCTTGTGGTTCTAGTCCAGCCAGACGCCTGCTAAACAACGATGACAATTGCAAACAAAATATAGCCAGGCTCTGTGGCAGACACCTGTAGTGGCAGCTACTTGGGAGGTTGAGGCAAGAGAATCACTTAAGCCCAAGAGTTTGACGTTGCTGTGGCCTGTGATGCCAGGGTACTCTGCTGAGGGCAACAAAGTGAGACTGTCTCAAAAAAAAAAAAAAAGAAAAAAAGAAATTTCAATCACTATCACTTGTGTCTTCAAAATTTCCCATCATATATGGAGAATTACTAGGAGAAAAGCAATCATGCTTTTCATCAGCACATGCTGAGAGCTGTGAAAAGATTACTGGGCTTGGCAAACATAGCACAGTGTTTAAGGTGCTAGCCACATGCACTGAGGCTGGTGGGTTCGAACCCTGCCCTGGCCAGCTAAGACAACAATGAGAACTGCAACAAAAAATAGCTGAGTGTTGGCTTGGTGCCTGTGGCTCAAGCAGCTAAAGAAACAGTTACATACACCTGAGCTGGCAGGTTCGAATCCAGCCCGGGGCTGCCAAACAACGACAGCAGCAACCCAAAAATAGGTGGGCATTGTGGTGGGCGCCTGTAGTCCCAGCTACTTGGGAGGTGGAGGCAGGAGAATCGCTTGAGCCCAGGAGTTGGAGGTTGTTGTGAGCTGTGATGCTACAGCACTCTAGCCAGGGCAACATATTGAGGCTCTGTCTCAAAAAAGAAAAAAAAATAAATAACCGGGTGTTATGGTGAGCACCTGTAGTCCCACCTACTTGGGCAGCTGTAGCAAGAGAATCCCTAAGGCCAAGAGTTTGAGGTTGCTGTGAGCTGTGTCCCTGAGGCACTCTACTATGGGTGACATAATAAGACTCTGTCTCAAAAAACAACAACAACAACAAAAATTCTGGTTTAATTGCAGTTTCTTCTGCACTATTATTTCCAAAAAGTTTTCTATTTTCAAAAGTTCTAGACATGCCTAAACTACAATTTGATTTTTGCTTGTCTGTTTATCTTTTTGAGACAGAGTCTCACTATATCGCCCTTGTTAGAGTGCTATGGTATCACAGCTCATTGTAGGGTGAGAAGACCACCCTACATAAGCCACACAAAGGCAAGCTTTTAATGGGTTAAAATGGCTTCAGCTAATACAGAAGGAAGAGAACTGGGCACCCCCTGAGCATATACAGCAACTATTTGTCCGGAGGTAAAAGTCCATAAAAACAGTGACTCTGAAAGTATGCTTCCATTAAGCCCAGGTGCTTAGGGGCTGTCAACCCCACCCCTGGTGATATGGATCAGAGGATGACATATATTGTGCACATAATGTCCTGGGGCCTAAAGAACTCTGCTCTATAGGGCAGCTTCTATGGCTCAGTGAGTAGGGCGTCTGCCC
Source organism: Arctocebus calabarensis (assembly GCA_963573935.1). Taxonomy (NCBI): domain Eukaryota; kingdom Metazoa; phylum Chordata; class Mammalia; order Primates; family Lorisidae; genus Arctocebus; species Arctocebus calabarensis. The sequence continues at coordinate 24,413 of CAUYON010018411.1, forward strand.
CATATACCGAACGTGGCGGGTTCAAACCCAGCCTTGGCTAAACTGCAAAACAAAAAAAAAATAACCAGGTGTTGTGGTGGGCACCTGTAGTCCCAGCTACTCAGGAGGCTGAGGCAAGAGAATTGCCTACGCCCAGGAGTTGGAGGCTGCTGTGAGCTGTGAGGGTGATAAAATGAGACTCTGTCTCTTAAAAAAAACTCTGCTCTGTAGAGAAACAAAGTCATAAATCCATTTTGGGTTAACTAAGTGTGTGCTTGAAGGGGTTTCCCCCAATTCCCCTGCAGCTCTTTGTGATCTTTATTTAGATACTTTGTTGAAACGCTGACGCATGCCTGACAAGAATGTAAAAACAGAAAGTACTGTGTTGATTTGTAGACTGAATGTTTTTCCACAAGTTAATTTTAGATAGAAGAAGTCAGATAATGGTAAAAGGCTATAGATCATAGATTAAGTGTGTACATGACCACCAGTGTATATAAGGTGGCCCAAAATAAAGATGCTTTGCTACACGCCATCTAGAGTTGTGTAGTCCCGTTTCTTGTGTCTCTCAATAATAATTACAGGAGCGAGTTCTGCACCTGAGGCAAAGCTATTGTTTCCTTGTGTCTCCATTTCTGCAACATAATTGGCACAGCGGGCAGGGTGCTGTGAGAACATGAAAGGACATGGAGACTCCCCAGATGATGAGCCGGAGGACAGCCGCCTCCACCCAGATGCATTGGAGAGATCTTCGCTGAAGCCTCTTAAGGTAAGCTTGAGAACCCTGTAACTGGCACAGTTCAGGGCCACGCAGTGTACGTGGGACGTTTCCAGATTAGCAAGAAACATGGGAAGAAATAATATGAGTATTCAGTTCAGTTCTTCTTTAGAAGATCAATATGTAGTCATGCTAAAATTATATCACTTCCACTAAAATCCTGTTAAGAGTAGCAGTTTGAGAGAGCTATTTCGTGCTGTGGTTAAGCATTGTTATTGGTTTACACCTGAAAAGAAAGTTCAATTGAATATGAAGTGTGGAAAAAAGTAGGGAGGGCTTTGTGTCACACTCACCATAAAGGAGAATTTATTAGCAGAGAAGTTTGGGCTACATATCGGTTGGTTCATACGGCTGTGGAACCATTTCCACCATGCTCTGAAGCGTCCTCAGGGTCAGAGGATAATAGGGCTGACAAGCCACTACCCACCTCCTCCCTCAGAAGAGAAGGAGGTGGAAAAACCCAAGGAGCCTGAGCATGAGTATGCTAATCCAGTAACTCCAGATCCTGAGCCTGATCAGCCTGTTAAAACTGCTAAGAAATATGTTGGTGATCTTATCAGCTTGGATAGTGATGCTGAATGTTGTCCTGATTTAGTGGAAGTGGTTGAGGAAGTAACATTGAAAGATACTGAATTTGAGCTCCTTAAAAAGGTCATGGCTGAAAGTTTTCAAACCATAAATAAAAGAATGTCTTTCTTAGAAGAGAAAGGAGCTGAATTACTCTCATCTAGAGCCAGCTCTAAGGTAGGTTCACATAAAGACGCAATACCACCGTATAAGCGTTTAACTCCTTCTGCTCCACCTGGTCCAATGCCATGCAGGAACGAGCCTTGGCATCTAAATGCTCCACCAGGAATATACTTGGTGTAGCCCAACCCTCCAAACAATAAATTTGTTGCTAAATATCATTTTCCTTTAGAAATATCAGAATTGGCAATTGCTAATCAAGAATCTGTATGAACTGAGGAATTAGGCGATAAGAAGCCTACAGCTCACATCTTTCCTGTATTTAGACAAATTCAGAATAATGGCCATCCTGGCCCCCCTTATCATGGGCCAGTTGGAATAAAATTCCTAAGAACCATAAAAGATTCAGTATTTGCATATGGGCCAACTTCCCCTTTCCTTCTTGGAGTTTTAAATTCTTATTGCACTGATCTTGTCTTTTTGCCAGCTGATTGGGAAACTTTGGCTAGGTCCACTTTAAGTCCCCATCAGTTTTTACAATTTAAGGCACGGTGATTAGAAGAGGCAACTTTACAACAGCACGCCACTGGAGTCCCAGTGGGACATCTAATGGGATCAGGAGATCAAGCTTCGATAGAGAATCAATTGCATGTTCCACATGAAGTCCTCCTTCAAGTAAAAGAAAGATGTTTGTATAAGAGCTTGGCAGAGATTAGAAGAGAAGGATGGTGTAAAACAATTTTTCACAAAAATAATGCAGTGAAATAATGAGCCTTATTCAGAATGTGTAGGCATGTTTGCAGACTGCTATTGAAAGGTCAATACCTGGGATAGAAGCTAAACAATTGCATGCAGGCATTATCTGCAGTAAGGAGCCAAGAAAATGTCATAATTGAGCAGTTTCTACGTGTTTGTAGAGATGTAGGCTCAGGGACTTTTCAAGCCCGACTTAATGCTGTAGCTTTAGCTGATGCTATGCAAGAGAGTAAAAAGAAACCTAAATGCTTTAACAGCGGAAAGTTAGGGCACAATGCGCTGACTGGCATAAAAGTAAAAGTGAAACTGCTTCTGCACAGGCTACCAAAACAAAGGCCCTGGGGGTTTGCAAATGCTATGGAAAGGGTAATCATTGGATGAGTGAATGTAAATCAATCAGATACAGATGGAAATTTGTTACCGGCTAAATGACTCCAGCTCTGCAAACAGTTCAAAAAACAGGGGGCTAGGCTTAGCTTGAGGACCTCAGACAAACAACCTGAGCGCACAGACGCAGTTTTCAGTCAGCAACGGCATAGCCCACGCCCAGATGAATCAGGACAATCAGCAGAATTAATCCAATTACACATCCTAGATTTATTTCATGCTACTCAAGGGATCTGCCGCTCTTAAAGGATGAGGAAATTTCTCCAGGCAGTTTACCTAAGAAATTAGCTACAGGCATATATGGACCCATTCCAAAAAATTCTGTGGGTTTGATTTTAGGAAGAAGCAGTTTAACCATGGAAAGTTTGAATATTCATCCTGGAATTATTGACTCTGATTATCAAGGTGAAATTTTATTAATGGCTTCTTCCACTCAGCCTGTGAAATTAAAATCTGGACAAAGAATAGCTCAAATACTGATTTTACCTTACCATAAAGGAAAAACAGATACTGTTAAGAGAGAAAGTGGTTTTGGAAGCACTGGAAAACAGGTTTTCTGGCATGCTTACCTTAATGAGTCTAGGCCACAATGTACTGTGATCTTTCCTGATAATGTTTCTATTACTGGCCTTGTGGATACTGGGGCAGATGTTTCAATTATAGCTTCCTACATTTGGCCTACAAATTGGCCTATGGAGAAAATTAAGGCTACTTTTGTTGGCATGGGAATTTTATCAGATATAGAAGAAAGTATAAGAACTTTAAATTGCACAGGACCTGAAGGACAGAAAGCGCAATCGTGCCCCTATGTGGCTCCTATTGCTTTATCCCTTTGGGGAAGAGATCTTTTAAAGCAATGGGCTGCTATGATTTCTATTCTTACTATTTCTAAGCTGGCACAAAATATTATGTTTAACATGGGTTACAATCCAACATGGTTACAATCCAGTTTTACAACCAGAGGTTGTAAGAATAGGTCATGATAAGACTGGTCTTGGCCTGCCCACACTTCATGAGGATTTTTTTGTAAAGGCTTCTGTTCAGCACTTTGCCCTTCCTTTAAAATGGCAGACTCATTGGCTCATTTGGGTTGAACAGTGGCTGTTATCTCATGAAAAATCAGAGGCGCTTAATTTATTAGTTCAAGAACAGCTTGAGGCGGGTCACATCCAACCAACAAGTCCATGGACCGGTCTGCTCTTTGTTATAAAAAAGAAATCAGGAGACTGGCTTATGTTAACTGACTTGAGACGGATCAATGCCATAATAGTACCAATGAGGGCACTGCAAACTGGCATCCCTAACCTGGCTCTAATCCCTAAAACTTACTCTATAATTATTATTGATTTAAAAGACTGTTTTTTCACCATTCCTCTGCACCCTAATGATGCAGAGAGGTTTGTATTCACAATCCCTTCCTCGAATTCAGAAAAACCTGCAAAACGTTACCACTGGAAGATACTTTCTCAAGGCATGTTAAACAGCCCCACCTGTGTCAATTGTTTGTAGATCAACCTTTAGAGAAAGTTAGAACTTTGTATGCTGAAGGTATATGGTTGCATTACATGGATGATATTTTAATTGCTCATAATGATGAAATTAAATTAAAACAAATGTTTAATGCAGTTCAAGAAAATTGTGAGCAATATGGTTTAATAATTTCTCAAGATAGGCTCAGTGCCTGTGGCTCAATAGGCTAAGGTGCCAGCCACGAACACCTAAGCTGGCAGGCTCGAATCCAGCCCAGCCCCGCCAAACAACAATGATGGCTGCAACCAAAAAATGGCTGGGCCTTGTGGCAGGCACCTGTAGTCCCAGCTAGGTGGGAGGTGGAGGTAAGAGACTCGCTTGAGCCCAGGAATTGGAGGTTGCTGTGATCTGTGATGCCATGGCACTCTATCCAGGGTGACAGCTTGAGACTCTGTCTCAAAAAATAATAATAATAATTTCTCAAGATAAAATTCAAACTAAAGATCCTTGGGAATATTTGGAATATAAAATTACTAGACAGCAAATTATTCCTCAGAAAGGAAAAATCAGGAGATTCATTAAAAACTCTTAATGATTTTCAAAAACTGTTAGGGGATATTAACTGGATCAGGCCAACTTTAGGAATACCTACATATGCTTTAAAAATTTTGTTTTCCACCTTAGAGGGAGATTCAGATTTTAAAAGTCCTCGAGAGTTAACCCCTGAGGCTGAAAAGGAGTTACAATGGGTGGAACAACATATTCAACAATCTCAGTTAGAACTGACACTATAGGAGAATTTTATTTATATGTATTTCCTTCTAGCCATTCTTCTACTGGATTATTAACTCAAAACGAAGCTTTTATAGAATGGTGTTTTTTACCCAATAAAGCTGCTAAAAAAATGGAGCAGTAATTTTAAAAGGAAGACAAAGGTTTAGACAACTAATTGGTTATGATCCTAATAAAATTATAGTACCCCTAACTCTCAGATCAATAATTTGTTGATTTTTAATACAGAGTGACAAATTGCTCTCTCTGATTATTTAAGAACTTTGGATAATCATTATCCACAAGATAAAAGAATTCAATTTTTTAAGAAAACGAATTGGATTTTACCTAAGATAATTAAGAATGAGCCTATTGAAAATGCATTAACCTTTTTACACTGATGCCAACAAACAAGGAATGGTAAGATATATTGGGCCTGATATTCAAAAGGTAGAACAATCTCCTTAAATCTGTACAAAAGCCAGAATTATTTGCCATTGTAATGTTATTAACTGATTATAAAAACTATTCCTTAAACGTGATAAGCAACTCAATTTTTTCTACCATAGTAGTGCAAAAGATAGAAATTGTAACTCTTTCTGATACTATTTCAGAGTTAAATCAATTGTTTATTCAATGACAAACTAATAAGAGCTCACCAACCATTATATATAACACATATAAGAGCTCGTTCAGGCCTACCTGGACCTTTGTCTGAAGGAAATCATGTGACTGATCAACTGGTTGGTTCAGCTTTTTCAGCTCAGCAAGAACATAAAATACATCATTCAAATTCCAAGTCTTTAAAATAAAGACATGGGATATCTTGGCATTCTGCTAGAGCTATAATTAGATCTTGTCCTACTTGCCAACCGATGGTGGCTCCTCCTTTACCACAAGGAGTCAACCCTAGAGGTTTAAAATCTAATCATATTTGGCAAATGAATGTAACTCAATTTCCAGAATTTGGTAGAACTAAATATATTCATCATTCAGTGGATACATTTTCCCATTTTTCATGGGCAACTGCATTGTCTTCTGAAAAAGCAGACACTGTAATAACACACTTATTAGAAGCTTTTGCTGTTTTGGGAAAGCCAATTACCATTAAAACAGATCATGGATCTGCATATATTTCTAATAAATGTACAGAATTTTTAAAAATACATAATATCAATCACATCACTGGAATACCAGGAAATAGCACTGGACAAGCTATAATAGAAAGACAAAATAGAACATTAAAAGAAATGCTCTTGAAACAGAAGGGGGAAGGCCAGTATACTACCCTGAGAAATAGAATATCCTCAGCCCTATTCACTTTAAATTTTTTGAATTGGAATGATGAAAGTGAAACACCCGCATTTAAACACTGGAGTGTGATAACAACCCCACCTACTGACCAACCTGTATATTACAAGGATATTCTTAAAAATGAGTGGCTTCTTGCCAGTCATAAGATGGTGGAGAGGGTTTGCTTATGTTTCTACAGGAAACCGTTAACTGTTGGGTTCCAGATAAAAACATCAAATTGAGACATCCCCCTCATGAAGAAACACCCTCGGAAAAGACTGATGGAATCAACGGAGATGGACAACATGACTGTTAAGTTTCGATCCCTATCTCTGACACACAAGAGAATGAAAAAGAAGAAGAAAAATGCAGTGACTCCTAACCCGGGATCAGTAACCCTGGTACAACTACAGAAGATGGGACAAGTGGCGACCAACAACCTGCGGAGAAAACGTTGTAAGGTAACACCTGTCTCTCTGTTTTTAGCCATGTTTGCATTTCTTGTCACTGCTGCTAAAGGAGAGGATTATCATTATTGGACCTACATCCCTAACTCACCCTAACCCACCATTACTGCGAGGAGTTAGTTGGACAGAACCTACTGTGCCTATTTATGTTAGTGACTCTGTGTAGCTCCCTGGTCCATATGATACCTGAGGACCGTTTAAGCCTGAGGAAGAGGGTATGGTAATTACTAACTATATCACTGGAGTCACTGGCCCTCCAATTTGTGTTGGACAAAAATATCAATGTTTACACATGGACGCTCAATTCTGGTTGAACCACTATGATTGGCTTTCTCCAACTGGAGATGTTATAAGAGAAATGTTTGTGTTAAGTACTAATTCTATTTCCAGATTTATACCTGGGTATGTTCCAACTGATTTAGACCTCCCACCTTGTAAGGAATATAGCTTTAAAGAAGTAAATGATTGGTTGCATTGGACATGATGTAAGGGAGAAACAGTTTACTTTCTCACTAACACTTCTAAGGGTGAAGTGTGTGATTGTGGGCCTAAGGCAATCTTATTGGATGATGTTCAAATTCCAATAAATTTTCATTTGCCTAAAGATAAATATACCTACCTAATAGATAAAGAGAAAGTGAGGGCTCAAGTGGCCATTCCTATGACTTGGACTGACAGAGGCTTTTCACCGCCTGCACCTAGAATTTATGGTTATTCAAAAAAAAAATCATTTATGGAAAGTAGCTGCTGCGTTGCAATCATTAAAAGCTTGGACAGGTGGATTATATTATCATCTCTCCCCCACTCTCAACAGTATGGAATGGAGTTTCGGCTCCAAGAAAGGAGGAGCATACAAACTTGTTTGCAGCTATCATTTGTGTGGTTAAAAGGAGATGTTAAGTGTAATGAAAAAACAGGAGAACTATTTTGTGCCACATGTCAAATGTTTACTTGTATTAATCAGTCTGTGAGTTTCAATCTTGAAAAGGAGTAGCTGTATCTGTTAAGAGCCCAAACAGGTGTATGGATGCCAGTGAACCTCACCAGGCCATGGCAGGAGTCACCAAACTTGACAGTATTGCAACTCCTCGCCAACTGTATCCTGAAACAGGGCAAGCATTTTATTGGACTTTTGATAGTGGCCATTTTGGGGATTATAGTTGTGACAGCATCAGTGGCAACAGCAGGTGTTGCTCTTATCCAAGGAATTAAGACTCAGAATTTTGTGGCTGATTGGCATAAGAACTCTGAACAATTGTGGACTGCTCAAAAACAAATTTATACTGAATTGTATAATGAGATTTCTGATTTAGAACAAGCTGTTGTAAAGTTGGGTGAATGAATTAATAAGTTTGAAAAAACAAATAAGATTGAAATGTGATTGGAATATGACAACTTTTTGTGTAACCCCTGTGATGTATAATGAAACTAAGTTCATTTGGGAGAAAGTTAAGAAACATTTGTTAAATCATGAGAATCTAACTAAGGAAATTGTTAATTTACAACATAAAATGTATTCCACTTTTGAAAACAAGTTACAAAACATAGGTGGAGATCAAATATTGTGAGGCATAGCTGATGGAACAGAACAGATGAATCCTTTACCTAAGATCCAAGGTTTGATTGGAAGTTCAGTAAGATCTTTAGCTTTGTTTTTAGTTATGGGTTTAATTTTATATGTGATTTGTAGGAAAGTAGAGCATGCTCAACAAGAGAACGAACGTTATGCTCAAGTGTTTGCTGCCATGATGACAGATATGAATGACATACATCAGAAGAATGACATGAGTCAAAAAAGGAAAGGGGACCACCCTACATAAGCCACACAAAGGCAAGCCTTTAATGAGTTAAAATGGCTTCTGCTAATACAGAAGCAAGAGAACTGGGCACCCCCCGGAGCGTACACAGAGACTGTTTGTCCAGAGGTAAAAGTCCATAAAAACAGTGACTCTGAAAGTATGCTTCTGTTAAGCCCAAGTGGGTAGGGGCTATCAATCACACCCCTGGTGATATGGATCAGAGGATGACATATGTTGTGCACATAATGTCCTGGGACGTAAAGAACTCTGCTCTGTAGAGAAACAAAGTCATAAATTCAATTTGGGTTAACTAAGTGTGTGCTTGAAGGGGTTTCATTCCCCAATTCCCCTGCAGCTCTTTGTGATCTTTATTTACATACTTGGTTCAAAAGCTGACGTATGCCTGAGAAGAATGTAAAAACAGAAAGTATTGTGTTGATTTGTAGACTAAATGTTTTTCCACAAGTTAATTTTAGAAGAAGTTAGGTAATGGTAAAAGGCTATAGATCATAGATTAAGTGTGTACGTGACCACTAGTGTATATAAAGTGGTCCAAAATAGAGATGCTTTGCTACACACCATCTAGAGTTGTGTAGTCCGGTTTCTTGCATCTCTCAATAATAATTACAGGAGCGAGTTCTGCACCTGAGGCAAAGCTATTGTTTCCTCACATCACTGTTCCCGCAACAGCTCACCACAACCTCAAACTCTTGAGCCTAAGTGATTCTCTTGCCTCAGCCTCCCAAGTAAATGAGATTTCAGGTGCTTGCCACAATGCCTGGCTATATTTTGTTGCAGCTGTCATTGTTGTTTAGCTGCCCTTGGCTGGATTGAAACCTACCAGCCTTGGTGCATGTGGTCGGCGCCCGACTCACTGAGCTATGGGAGCTGAGCCTACAATTTGTTTTTAGAATTATTAATTTTTACAATTTTTCCAGCAAATCAAACACTTTAGCATTTTAATAGTACCTAATGTTGTTTGTATGTTTATTTACTCATGTAGTCTCACTCTGTTACCCCAAGCTAGAGTGTCATGGTGTCATAGCTCCAAACAATTTCAAACTCCTGAGTTTAAAAGTTCTTCTCTTTTAGCCTCCCAAGTAGCTGGGATTACAGGTGCCCATCACCTCAAACTATTTTTTTTTTTTTTAAACTAGAAAGGATTTCCATCGTATTCTGGCTGGTCTGGAATTCCTGGGCTTAAGCAACCCACTCACCATTGCCTCCCAGAGTGCTAGGATTACAGGCATTGTGGTAGAGACAGACAACCCCACAATCTTTTTTGTATCTCTTTGTAAATTTAGAATGTACTTGAAAACATATAAATGAATTGCTAATCACTGGTCAGGACTGTCAGGAATGCCTAAACAACATTAATACTGAACCAGTTAGCTGAATGGAGCTATTGGGTATCAAAAAAAAAAAAACCCTCAAATGTGAAGGCAGAAAATGAAATTTCTTGATTCTCAGCTACAGCCTCGAAAATGCAGCCTATAAAGTAATTTAATATTATATTTTTCAACCCCTGCAACAGCTTCAGGGATTTCTACATATAGCAAGTTTCTGCCAGGTATGGATTACTACCTAAGGCTTAATTCTTAAACTGTTACATGAGGACTTCAAAAGACAGGAAACACACTCTTGTATTAAACTAAGTCATGTGACAAAGCCCTGTAGAAACTTAAAGTCTTTCTAAGGCCTCTGCTCTCGGTCTGTGTAAGTTAACAAAATTCTTCCTTCTATATGTGTATGAAAGACAGAACTGGAGTTTGGCCTACAAATACTGATACAAAAACTTCACCTTAGGACAAGTGACTATGGTTCATGTCCCTCATCAAGTTTTCTTCCTACTTCAGTAAAAAATAAAAAAAGCTTCTGGTTCCTGCAGGTAGGATGGAAAGATCTCAAAACTTTTTTTTTTTTTTGTAAAGACAGAGCCTTAAGCTGTCACCCTTGGTAGAGTGCCGTGGCATCACAGTTCACAGCAGCCTCCAACTCCTGGGCTTCAGCAATTCTCTTGCCTCAGCCTCCCAAGTAGCTGTGACTACAGGCATCTAGCACACCTGGCTATTTTTTTTTTTTTTTTTGGTTGAAGTTGTCCTTGTTTGGCAGGCCCAGGCTGGATTCCAACCTGCCAGCTCTAATGTATGTGGCTGGCAACTTAGCCGCTTGAGCCTCAGGCACCAAGCTGATCTCTAAACTCTTTAGTGGTCTGGGCTCAGGCCTATAATCCCAGTACTCGGGAGGCCGAGGTAGATGGATTGCCTGAGCTCACAGCTTCAAGACCAGCGGTGAGCACCTGTAGTCCCAGATACTTGGGCGGCTGAGGGAAGAGTGAGAGAGGATACCAGGGAAGGGTGAGTCTAAAAGAACAGAGGTCTTCTCAAGGAGACCCAATGGATATACCTTCAGGGTCTTCTCTATGGTGACTAAGCTCTTAGGAATTTGTAGACTTAACTTCCTGGGACCTGAGGCTCGGCGCCTGTGGCTCAACGGGCTAAGGTGTCAGCCATGTACACCTGAGCTGGTGGGTTCGAATCCAGCCTGGGCCCGCCAAACAACAATGATGGCTGCAACCAAAAACTTCCTGGGACCTGGAAGGCTGAGGCAAGAAAATTGCTTAAACACTAGAGTTTGAGCTTTCTATGAGCTGTGACACAATGGCCCCCTACTGAAGGAGACATAGCAAGACTCTGTCTCAAAAAAAAAAAAAAAAATACAGTTGACTCATCAATGGGCTGTGGGGTTTGAACCTGGTCCATGTCTGCTAAACAGGTACAATAACTGTAACAAAAAAATAGCTGGGTGTTGTGGCAGGTGCCTGTAGTTCCAGCTTCTTGGGAGGCTAAGGCAAGAGAATTGGTTAAACCCAAGAATTTGAGGTTGCTGTGAGCTGTGACGTGATGGCACTCTACTGAGGGCAACATAGTGAGAAGTTGTTCCAAAACAAACAAACTAACAAACAAAACAATTCAGAAGCTATATTGTCTTCTGGCAAGGTGGCAGTCATGCACTGCCCAGGACATGACAGAAGACTTAATCCTGTGCCAACAGAAACCAAGAGGGCGACGCTGCAGCAAAGCAAGCAGCAAGACCCAGAGTAATGGCTCCCTTAAGGCTGCCTCTAAACCTAGTTGATTTCAATCCCACCTATAAGAAATGAAAAAGAAAACAGAAAAATTCCATAATAAAAAAAAATGTGACTCATGAACAGCCAAGGACAGATCATGTTACCTAGTGTAAAGTTGGTCTTCATGCCATCTGTATGTGATATTGAAATGTTAAAAGAGCAAGTTTGAATCCATTTTACTGTTTACTCCTTTTCTGTTAACATTCCATTACCTTCAAAACTGGTTCCTCTTTTTGTTTTTTTGTTTTGTGTAGAGACAGAGTCTCATTTTATCACCCTCAGTAGAGCGCCGTGGCTTCACACAGCTCACAGCAACCTTCAACTCCTGGACTTAGGCAATTCTCTTGCCTCACCCTCCCGAGTAGCTGGGACTACAGGCACCCACCACAATGCCCGGCTATTTTTGTTTTGCAGTTCGGCTGAGGCCCCGTTTGAACCCACCACCTTTGGCATATGGGGTTGGCACCCTACTCACTGAGCCACAGGCACTGCCAAGGAACCAAACTGCTTCGCCTTATTTGCCCTCCCATTGTGTAACTGTGAATGCATTCAACCGAATCATTAGTGATATAAGTTACTGACTGCACTTGTGATTATGACCCTGGTGATTATCGTTTTTTTAAATTTTTATTAAATTATACTTGTGTACATTGGTGCAATCATGGAGCACAATGTGCTGACTTTATATATACTGAAATATTTTCATTGAACTATTTATTATAGCCTTCATGGCCTTTTAATCACTATATGAAAACATTTATATTCTACATTGAGTAATTTTCACCTGTACCCTTCTAAGATGCACCGTAGGTGTGATCCCACCAATCACCCTCCCTCCACCCATCCTACCTGCACCCATCCTACCTGCACCCATCCTCCCTCCTCCCCTCCCTTGCCCCTTTCCCCATTTCTTATGCTATAACTGGGTTTTAGCCTTCATATGAAAGCTATAGATTAGCTTCATAGTAGGGCTGAGTACATTGGATACTTTTTCTTCCATTCTTGAGATACTTTGCTAAGAAGAATG
>CAUYON010018414.1:0-35175 GCA_963573935.1 Arctocebus calabarensis
CATTGTCTTGATCACTATATAAAGACATTGCAATCTATAGCTTTAAAATGCAAAGGTAAATTGATTTTTCTGCCCCTCACATTGCTCAGGAGGTGACTTATGAAATTACCAAAATGATTGAATCTACTCAGAAAAATAGGCTGAAGCGGTTGTTCTGTCCAGGCCGGCAGGTGGTCTGGAGCCCACTGAAGTCGGGAGGCTCTGTACCCTTATCTGATTCTCCCTTTTACCTAACTTGATTTCCAGCAATCAGACTCCTTGAGACAAGCTGTCTTTTATGTCCCACTCTTGGCTTTAATCACTTTTACTTTGTTGTGTAATGTTTAACTCCATCAAGATTGATTGCAACAGTCCCTGGAAATAAGAATTATTTATAAAGCTCCTTGCCTGGGTGGTGCTGGAAATTGGTGGAAACTGTATCTTTTCCTGTCCCTTCTTTATGTTCTTGTCATTTCTGTTAAGGGGACATGTTCACAGCAGCTGCCCTGTGGGTAAGAAGACCCTCCACAACCCAGGAAAACGCTTCCTCTAAGCTGGCCTGGAGGGTCCTCGTCCAGAGCGGACAGCAGCTCTTCTCTGTGCAGGGTGACCCCGTCACAAGCAGGTCACACAGAACTCAAGGATCTGAGGGCCAAAGGTCTGAGGTGTGTGTTTATTCAACAAGGATCATGTTAGGCGTCTTGGCCCTCTGTCCCTGCACCCTGCTGCCCCGGGACATAGCAACTGGAATGCCAGGCTTGGTCACCTGTGGCTATTCCATAGGTGAGGAATTCAGGCTGGGCGCTCCTTGCTCCCTGGGACATTGAAGGAAAAGCAGCACAGAACACTCTGCTGGACTGCAGGGTCTGCACTAGAGGGTCTGCTACCCTGGCGGGACGGTCAGGGCTTGTCCAGGCTGGCCAGCAGGGCCTGCAAGTGTTGCTGCAGCACGGAGGCTCCGGATGCTGCGGAAGGCCTGAGCTCAAGTGAGTGAGGCAGAGCGGAGGGCTGTGCTAGCTGCAGCTCACGTCGGCTGCCCCCCGGGATCGGGGGCAGGGGGACGATACCCTTGGCCAGAGGCCATGTGGAGAAGTGTCCCCACAGAGCCTAACACTCAGGCCCAGGCTATAGGAGTGGCTGCTGATAGCTCAGAGGCCATTATGTGTGACATCACAGGAATCTAAGAGCCATCGGCGCCAGCCTTGCAGAGGTCAAGACTGGGTTCTGCCAGGGCCGGTTGGGAAGAAATAAGGGAGATGTACCTCCAAGCTGGCTCAGGGGCCCAGAACAGGAGCACCCTAGGACTGGAAAGACACAAGCTCCAGGGGACTGAGGGGACACTGAGACGATCTCATGACAAGTGTGAGGAATCCCAGAGCGAGGCAGGTCCTGGCAGGCGGCCACCAGTCAGACAAACTGTTCAGGAACTGGCGTGGACATGGCCGTGGTAGAGTCAGCAGGGAGGGCCCCGTGTGCACAGGGTGGGGGAGGCAGCGCCCGCGTCCCACTTCCCATTAAATTAATCTAAATGTTTTCAAAGCACGAGGCTGAGGAAAACACAGGTGGCTGATGTAATGTCCCCTTGGTAGTTAAAACTGCAACTTAAAACTCAAGGTTGGAGAGAAGCTCGTCTTAAATCTCTGCTAACTGGCTTTCAAAGATAAAAAACAATTACTTTAGCAACCGGGTGGTTTTGAGGAACATGATTATCAAAATATTTATTACAGAACATAGAAAAGGCATGTGAGGTGTCACCAGCCTCTGGGAAGAGGGGAAGAAGCTGATTTCTGTACAGACCAACAACACACACTGCCGGTGAGGCTGGGTTAGGGCCTCACAGAAGCAGCACCTGCAGAAGTTGGGCATTTCACCCTCTGCCCTTCGGCTCTGGTTCCCTGCCCACCTCCCACCCCGTGAGGTCACAGCACAAAGGCCCTGGCCAAGGGCTGATACCCTGGTCTCAGACATCGCAGCCTCCAAAACGGAGATAATAAATTTCCATTTTTTGTAAATTACCCAGTCTCTGGCATTTTATTATTTTATTATTGCAGCACAAAACAGACTAAGACCCATGGATATTGAAACGTGCTGAACGCCCCCACCACACACTGTGAGCACGCTGACCTACCCCGCAGCACCTGCGCTCGTGTCCCCTGCACCAGGATCCCCGCTCAGCGTGATCACAGCCCCTGCAGCATCTGGCACGGGCCTGCCACATGGCGGGCGATCAGTTGTCACTCAGAGGGGCCCATCACCATGGTTACCGTCTGTCACTGAACGGCATTCTGACACTCCGTCCCAGGAGACCACATCACAGGTCTATCCCAGGTGACAATGTCACACGTCAGTATCTTCATCTTGCCCTGTTTATTGTGGCTTCCTCTGAAACAAGCAGTTTTACAACCTCGTTGAGGATGAGGATCGTAGGATTTATTGGTTTTGAGAGCGACAAAGCGGGAAATCTGTCGTCCTTTACTTTGGCTTCAATGGCGTCCTTCTTGAGACATTGCACCTATCAAATGACTGAGTCTAGAGAGGAAAGTGAGAGCAAAGATTTCTGGAGCCCCTGGTTGCAGAGTAACTGGCCCCAGTAATAGGAACCCCACTGCATTCCTATTCCCGGCCAGGCGGCTGGAGACACGAGCACAGATCTGACGTGGACGCCGGGATTCTGTGGTGACTGAGGCACGCGGTGCTGCTCACAGATGGACCACTGTGACTCTGGGGGAGCCTGGCCTGACAAGGGAACAAAGAGCCTCATCACCAAACGATCCATAACTAACCGGGATGAGGAAAGGCATGATCTGTTAAAACTCATTTATAACACTCCATCTTTAAAAACTCGATTAGTCAGCGCACTCACCAATGGACCAGTAACACATTTGCTTTTTCTATGAATTTAAGAAAGAACTTTCTTAAACATTTAGAAAACCTTGATTTTAAGTATATGTTTATACTTAAAATATATAAGGTACAAATTATACCTGAATTGGAAAGAGTTTGGAAATGTTTTCTGGCTAATTCTCAACTTAGTTACCCTCTGTATCAGTTGATTTTTCTCACTAATAATTAGAAATCAGTATTTTGTGTTTTTCACTTGACATTAGTTTGGATATGGTAAGACCCTTCCTTTTATACATTAGCATCAGTTTTAAAAATTAATATCCAAAGTCTTGGTGTATGAAAGTTTTAGAAACTGGGCAGTGCCTGTGGCTCAGCGAGTAGAGTGCTGGCCCCATATACCGAAGGTGGCGGGTTCGGCCTCAGCCAAACTGCAAAAACAGAAAAATCGCCAGACGTTGTGGCGGGCACCTGTAGTCCCAGCTACTCCGGAGACTGAGGCAAGAGAATCACCTAAGCCCAGGAGTTGGAGGTTGCTGTGAGCTGTGTGATGCCACGGCACTCTACCAAGGGTGATAAAGTCAGACTCTGTCTCTACAAAAAAAAAAAAAAAAGAGAGAGAGAGAAAGTTTTAGAAACTAGTATCACTCCTGATGTACAAATGTATTCCCTGACTCAGAAAGAGCATCAGTTATCAGTTCTCTTCAACTACTTCATCCTTGATTTACTGCTACTTAATAAAATGCCTCAAAACTCAGAGACTAGAAAAAGCACGCTTGGTTCTTCAAATCAACGGGGCTGGTTAGCCAATCAATCAGCCCGGCCCTGCAGACCACAGCTGGGCTCCTGCGTACCTTGGCGGCCAGCTGGCCAGTCACTTTGGGGCTGAGTGACCTAGGATGGCCTCACTCTGGGTGCAGAGGGCAGCTTGGAGTCAGCTGTGGCAGGGGGTAATGAAGCCCCCAGCAAGCTTTTCTGCCCCTGAACAGACAGCAAGATGCCCTCAAGGGCCCTCGTCACAACAGGTGCAGCCTTGCGCCTCCCTTCGGTACCAGAGCAGATCTCAAGGCCTCAAGGCCAGCCTTGCCTCGGGGCTGGAGAAGCGGACTTTGGCTCTTGACGTTAAGACTGCAGTGAATGAGCCCACTGGGAAAGGAAGAGCATGTGGTCTGGGAGCCATCCCACCAGGGTGAGCAGCTGGCACAGCGGGTACACTGTCTGACCTGCTCAAATGTGGCCTAAAACGCAGGGAGTTAATTAATTGGAAAGCAGCTGCAGGGAACTTTCTAGAATAGTTGAAATTCAACATCCCTGGCTTCGGGTGTTGATTAGCACACAAATACATATTCGTTAGAATTTATCAAACTGTATGTTTCTAATCTACATATTTCAGTAATGGAAATTATACCTTAATGTTTAATAACTTTGATGGAAAAATAACTTTGGCAGCTAATGGGCTGGAGTCTGCTACATTGGACAGAGGCCACACCCATGGGCATTTTTGAAAAATGCCTCTAATTCTAAATTTTGGGCTTTTGTGGTATTAGGCCTACACTAAGGTGGAAAAATACCAGCTAACTGTTGACAAATTTCTGGGCCCCAAGCCCTCAGCAAAATGAAGTTTAAGTCTGGGTTGCTCCCAAGATAGATGGGAGAGCACTCACTGACTTCTGGCTTGACTAACTCCCCTGAGAAATGGACTAGGAGGTCCCAACTGTCCCTGGACTGACCTTTCAGAAATATCAGGTGGGGAAAGTACCAAAACAAAGATGTATGACTAACTAACCACACAATTCTGCTTCTGTACAATGATTGTTAACCTACCCGGATGCATCTAGGCAGCCCGCATGCCAAGCAGGATGAGACCAAGCCTTAAAAACCCGACCCCTTACGCACTGGGGGCTGCTCTCCAAACCCCTATGGTGAGTGTGAGGGAGTCGTTGGCCAGTTCTTCAATAAAGGGACTGGGCTGTGAATTTGGCTTGTTTGGCAGCGTGGTCTTTGGGGAACTCCTGGGCACCACAGTAGGAACAACACCCTTGAGATTCCCAGAGGCTGCGTTATGCTCTGGCTTTACTGTCCTAGGGTTCTTGGATTGGTCTTGCAGCCTGACTTGACCTTTGTTTTGCCCTGTGTCACGCCTGTTTTTGCCTTGGTTTGTGTTTTTCAGAATATTTTACTGGATGAGGAAACAGGAATGAGTTTTCTCTAACTACACAGGAAGTGCCAGCCTCTCTGTATCCCCACCACATGCTACTGGCCGAGGCACGCTCTTTCATCACACTCATCACATGCCACCACGAGTGCTCAGCCGAAAGGTGAACATCTGTCTGGAGCACAAGCCTTCACCAGACAAGGTCCACCAGCTTCGTTTCCACCTGCCCAATGGCTGCAGGTGGCAGTTTTACCCACTGTTCGAGAGCTATGTAGCATGCACCTGCTCTGTACAGGCCAGCTTCTGGATGCCTCCATCCCTCTGCCCACTGCTGCCCACTCCTCTGTCCAAGGCCGATCAATGGCATGTGTGTTAGGTTTTGTGATGATAGTAACCTGCTTCAACATGCCAATTTCTGTATCAGATGCGCAGTGCTATCATTCAAACCAGACAGCACTTCTGTACAGACCAGAAGCTATTCCATGGCTGGGGACTGCAATTGCCTTCCTCACTCCTGAATCTCCAGTACCTGCCAAGAAGCTGACACATGGCAATACCCAATAAATATTCCAGGCACAGTAGATGAAGGAAGCATTCTTAGCTATAGACCAGGAAATAATCCTTGAGCAATGCTTGGGAGATGCATGATCCTATTCAAATCACCAGGTTCTTTATCATGATTCAGATATAGGTAAATGTCTTGTGAAATGAAAATCAGAAGACACAAATAACTTCTCTGAAAAAACAATTTTTGCTTTTAATGTGCTTAACTATTGACATGGACTGGGAAGGAAAAGGTGGACTTTCAATCAAATGTCTCCCAAGACCTCTGCAAGTCCTGCTTTACAAACTAAAACTTCAAATAAACTATTGGGAAGTAAAAAAAATAAAATCTTTTCTTGAAAAAAAAATAGTGATCCAGAGAAGGATGTATTGAAGTGTGTGTATGTGTGTGTGAGTGTGTGTGAGTGTGTGTGTATCCAGGGAGGAGGACGTAATTTGCGAATATAGCTTCTATTATAGGAAACACTAAATAATAATTAAATCCAGAGAATAGATCCCATTTTATGTTGTTTATTTCGGCAAACATTTAGCAAACTCCAACTTTTAGAAGGCATTAAAATCCCTTAATATAAAAAGATTATTAGTACTCTGGGAGGCTGAGACAGGTAGATTGCTTGAGCTCAGGAATTTGAGATCAGGCCAAGCAAGAGCAAGACCTCATTTCTACTAAACATAGAAAAAACTAGCCAAGTGTTGTGGTGGGCACCTGTAGTCCCAGTTACTCGGAAGGCTGAGGCAGGAGGATTGCTTGAACTCAGGAGTTTGAGGATGCTGTGAGCTACCCCATGACACTCTAGCCTGGGGCAACAGAGTAAGATTCTGTCTCAAAAAAAAAAATTATATTAAATATATATATGTATACACACACACACACAAAGATCACAAGTCCAGCCCTACCCCATATTTAGTCTTCCTGGGAAATGTCCTCAGCCAGCTCGGGTTGGTGCAGCACCAGGGGGTGGCCCTTGTGCCTGTGGGCCTGCAAGTGAGGGCACAGGTGGATGTTACTATGAGGCACAAAGCCCAGTTCCAGATCCACAATTCCATCTTTATAGCCTGATTGTGAAAGATAGTAACTTGCCATCTGTAATCATGGCTTTGCTCACATTAGGAAATTATAAAGATATTGACTCTTTATACCTAAAAGCAAAAATTTCTAACTTTCTGCAATCTATCATGAGCACATATTAGTATTTGTAAAGGAAATTTTTTGTTTAAAAATAGAATTGACAGTATAAATATACCAAGGTCCAACTAGTAAATGTCTTGAGTCTACTTCACTCTACAACCCAGAATGTAGGTAGAGCTGTCACTATAATTATGGTCTCCCAACCCTGGCTATTAAACATATGTTTCAAATTTGCAATTTTCAAAAATATAGCTGAAGACATAAAAATTTAGTAAAGTGACATCAAGGCAGCACTTATCAAAATGTCAGAATGTTTGGGATTAAAGAACTTAAATTTCCATTTAAAACAGTTTTCAAGAAACTACATCTTACAAATACTCTTTTCCTATTAAAGCAACTATACCGATGCAAATGCTTTTATCCCTTTTAATGAACAAATATTCATTTAGAAATCTGTTAAAACATGATACTTAAAGCCAACATTTTAACATGCCCAGGCAATGGCTACAGTGTTAATTGGAGTGGTAAGTGAGAACCAAGTGCTACAATGTTTTGCCTGGGGTAAAATTTATTTTCATAAGAAATATAACATTTCCATTCAAATGGGCCATCTGTTCCAAACTTCTCCCAAGATTAAAAGTTGAGCATGGTATTTTGTCATTTCATCTCTGCCCATCACATTCCTTCTTGACCTAGTTGGTAACGCATGAAGAGTTTTAAGTTTATAGTCACAAATCAGCTACACGTTTCGCATTAATAATCAAATTAAATTTTTGATGGTAATATAAAAATATTTTAAATGAATATTGATAATACTAGATTGGACCCTCAGTCTAGTCAGATGTATCACAAACATATTGAACTTGAGAAATCTAAAAGAAATCTTGTCATATTGCAAAGGATGCCTCTACTTCCAGATTTAGCCTCAGTGACCTAAAATGAGGGCTCATGCCCAGCAGTTTTCCCCTGGGCGAGTGAGCCCCTGTGTTCTGCTCAGGCAGCCAGCACAGCACCACGGACTGCACGGCCCAAACAACACAAATGTGTTTCCAGGAGTCCTGGAGACTGGAAGTCCAATACTGACGTGTCTCGGGGTGCTTGCTCCTGAGGCCTGCCCTTGGTCTCATAGGACAGCTCCTCTATGCTTAAATGCTTCCAGAGAATGAAGAAAGCTCAGTCAATCCAAGGGATATAAGGAAAATATCAAAAGTGAATAGTGAGGCAAAAAAGAAAGAAAAACTCCCTCACTGCCTTTTCGTGCAGCATGTAACCTTGATATCAGAAGCAGGTAAAGACAATGTGGAAATAAACTTTTTGGATATTATTTTCGTTTCATCTTTTAATCCTTGATCTATCCGAAATGATATTGGTTATTTTAAAATCTTTTTAAAGCATACTTAATCTGTTTCTCTGATTTGAAAGCTGAAGGATAAAAGAATATCCATCAGCTTTGCTGAGAGGAAACCCAATCTCGGGGGACAGCAGGAGCTGCAGACACCCACCCTCCAAACGACACAGCTCTCAGTTGTCACATAACCTTAGTTTTGTCACCTCAACTTTATTTGGCTTGATATTCTCATCTATAACATATACCACATATATTGCGGGGTTGTAGTGAATACAAAAATAAAGATTGATAAAGTACAACATGTTCTACGCATTTATATAGAAATGTTAGCACCGTGATGACAGCTGCCTGTATGTGCATTGAGACTCGAATTTGATACAGAATTCCCATAGTGAGCAATCTTGACTTGGGTGAGAGTTAGCAGGTTAGCCCAGCTGGCGGGGTTTGTCAGGCAGTTGTGCCGATGTGCAAGGCCCCACACACTGGCCACCAAAACAAGCACCAAGAAGGGCGTTGGGAGAGACAACCCACACCCCTCTGTATGGTGAAGATGTTTGCGTGCTGTGTGCGTGGTGCACAGGTGGAGTGTGTGTAGTGTGTGTGCTGGGAGGGTTTGTGGTGTGCGTGTGTGCGCGTGTTGTGGGCATGTACTGTGTGTGTCGTGTGTGTGTGTAGAAAGAGAAAAGAGAGAGAGAGCGACCCCTTCACAGGAATGGTCTCACAAGTAATACAGATACAGGGAAATGGCGAGAGGTAATGACAGCTCTTAATTTTGAATAGTAAGACTCACATTATAAATTCACCTTTTCACCTAGAAATCAGGTCATTTAGCTGCTAAAAGAGGTTCACCAGAGTCTAAATATCAAAAGGTTTGGTCAGACCACGAATGGATTCAGTCTTCTTTCCTGACTGTTAATAAGAATACAAAGCATACTTTAAAAATATTTCCCCATTTTCATATTCAAATCATGGAAATACTAAAGTTCAGACATTACAAAAGCAGCATTCACTATTAGATGGTTTAACAGGGCAAATGATAAATTAGTGTTAGCCTTTGTTCCTCTAATAGTGTGGGGTTGTCATCTATGATTTTTATTTTAATTATTTTTCCATCTAAGGTGACATGGGCATTCATGGGTCGCCCTATCTGTGGGCACATGTTTCAGGATCCTTGGTCGATACCAGAAACTTTAAATAGCACCAAGCCCTGTGTACACTACGGGGTTTTTTTCCTATAAGCTACTACCTACGATAAAGTTTTACTTATAAATTAGGCACAAGAACAACAATAATAATTAATAATAAAAACAGAACAAGTATCACAATATATCATAATAAAAGTTATGTGAATTCTCTCTCTCTATGTATATATATATATATATATGGTTCTTCATAGTACCATGGACAACTGAAACCATGGCAAGAAAATCCATGGATAAGAGGAGATTACTGTATTTAAATGCCAGCTTTTTCATAAATGTGTGTGTGTGTGTGTGTGGCCGTCTGCAGTCTTTCTAATAGCAAGTGTTATAATTTCTTACTCCATTTGACTTGTCTGGACTAGAGTTTAATCCTTGTCCTGGGAGCCATTTTTTTTATGTTTTTGTATAGATTTTTTGTTTTCTTATTGTTGGGGATTAATTGAGGGTACAAGAAACCGTGTTACACTGGTTGCATTTGTTAGGAAAAGACCCTCTTAGATTATTAAACAAAAACCAATTTTGTACAGTTTTATAATGTGTTGGTTGTGAGCTTTATTACACTTCCATTTTGTTTGTATTATACTCTGCAAACCTATTTAAACATTTAAAGGCACACACAAGAACAGGAAGCCCTGCGATATCTCATATGGAAGAATCTGGTGGAAATCTTGACAGAGGTAAAGAGAGCTGCCACCCCACCTGCTGGCCCTCTACACCTGCCCTCACCCAGGGAACACATGGTCCCGTGCCCCCTGCATCCAGCAAAACTACCCCAGCACAGCTACAAACGCTGCAGCTGCTAAGATTATGACTGAAGCATTCGTGCTGAGCCCAGCACTGAGCCCACCAGAGACAAAGTCAAGGCACCATTCCCAACCAAGTACGTCACTAGTGACAGGTCCCAGAGAAAAGGATGCTTACGAAGTGAGTGAATACAAATTCAAAGTGATGATCTTAACAGCAATTGGCAAGAATGTGGAGAAAAGGGAACCTTACACATTAACTGGGGAGATTTTTAATTAGCACAGCCATTATAGAAAGCAGTGTGGAGATTCCTCAAATCTTAGAAACAGAACTAGCATAAGATCCACTAATCCCACTCCAGGGTATTTATCCAAGGAAAGGAAGTCAGTATATCAAAGAGACACCAATACCTCCATGCTCAGGACAGCACTGCCACAGTCATGAAGATACAGCGCCAACCTCAGGGTCCCTCAGTGGATGAGTAGAGGGAAAAAATGGAATGCTATTTAGCCATAAAAAAGAATAAAATCCTGTCTTTTGCAGGAGCATGGGTAGAACTTGGGGCCATTATGATATGTGAAGTGATCCAGGCACTGACAGCTAAACAGGGCAGGATTGCACTCATAGACAAAACCAAGAAGAGCTGGGAGAAATAAGCACTGTCCACAGGACTCTCTGGGAGGGGACACCTGGACACTTCTGGGTCGTCTCACAGACACTGACCCGGGTGATCCTGCTGCTGACTTAAACCTGTGTCCTTTGCCTGTCATAAACCACCATCATGAGCGCACCTGTATTGTGCCTTATGAGTCCTGCTAGCAAATTGTGGAAGCTGAGAGTAGTTTAGGGAATTGGCAGACCTAAATGCAACACAACAAAACTTCTAGGAGAAAATACAGGATACTGGAGTTGGTGATGAGATTTTAGACACAACACCAAAAGCATAATTCAGTAAAGGAAAAATTGACAAAGTGGACTTTATTAAAATTGGAACCCATACACTTATATATACCCTGAGACTAAAGGCCTAAAGGAAGAGATGGGGAAAGACCAGGAGAGAAACGGAGAGAGCTTCTCTCTCCCCACTTGAATTCTGTCCCTCTACCAGGAGCTTTAGTGTTTTCTGTCTTCTTCTTGGTAAATAAATTCTGTCTTACCACTGGGGGGTGGGAGTGAAGAATAATAAAATACATGTATTTAAAAAAAATAAAATAAAAAGCAAAAAAAAAAAAAAAAAACAAAAACCAAAAAAAACAACAAAAAAAGAAATACCCATAGACAAGGGGAAAAAATCCTTTGTTAGACCAGAAATGTCATTTTAGCAAAAATAGGAGTCAAGAGAAAGGAAGAGAGTTAAAATGTACCAGATAGACTCTGTGCCAATGAGGTCTTGTTACTCTTCTCACTGCTGAGATTAGAATACTGAGGCCCGGCCCAGAGAGCTGGGGTCAGGCAGCTTGTACGTGGAAGGTGAGATTTTGATCCCTGATCTGTGGGACAATGCTGCCCTTAGGCCTCTTCCCCTGGTACACCTATTCCCAGGGACGATCACTCATGCTCCTAACTTTTCTCATTTTCTTTATCCTGCCAACCCCCTTGAGGTCTTATTCATAGCCAAGCTTTCTACTCAACTTGCCATAAAACTTTTATAGGGAAGGAATTACAGGTTATTGGCTGGAAAGGTGTTTGGAGGAAATGGATGGACTCTGCCTGCTGCCCGCCATCCTGCCATCAGCAGCGGAATCTGCATCGTCAGAAAGGGCTCCCAGCTGTTTAGCACCGAGCTCCAAAAAGACTAAATCACTACACAAGTAGAAATGGCAGATATTTCATCCTTCGTAGTGGGAAAGCCATCTGGTGTGGCTTTCTTCCTCATGTGCTAGTGGCCTTTATACTCAATTGTAAGTATAATTGTAATTGGCCTTACTCAAAGTGTAAGGAAGCTAGTTGAGAATTTTCTCAGATCTATAGAATTGTTTCCTTCTGGAGGTTGTGTCTATTGGAGAAGTCCTGACGCCGGTGAATTCCAGCTGAGTGCTACCTGTGAGGCACAGCATGGGGCGTGTTAAGTTCTGACAACTAACTGGTGCCTTGTCCTGGGCACGTGACCAAGGGGAATGGACGAATTAAGGGAGAGCTTATTTCACCATGAGTTCATTGCCTGGCTCATGTCTAAAGAAAAATGTATTCATTCATTCAAAACATTTAATTAAGCCCTGATGTGTAGCAGGTGCTGGGGAGAAAAATCAAGAAATCAAGACAGGGCTGGGTATAGTGGCTCATGCTTATAATCCTAGAACTCTGGGAGTCTGAAGAGGGTGGATTGCTTGAGCTCAGGAGTTTGAGATCAGCCTGAGCAAGAGCAAGACCTCATCTCTAAAAATAGTCAAGTGTTGTGGTAGGTGCCTGTAGTTCCAGCCACTTGGGAGGCTGAGGCAAGAGAATCACTTGTGCCCAAGAGTGAGGATGCTGTGAGTGACACCAGGGCACTGTACCAAGGGCAACAAAGTAAGATTCTGTCTCAAAAAAAAAGGAGAAACCAAAGACCATCAAGACACATATCCTTTCTGATTTTGAGGAGTTTGTATAGTGGGGTGGATTGAGAAGGCAACACTCTACTTACTTGTTCATTCATTCAATATTGAGGACTTACCATGTGTCAGCTCCTGGACTTAAAAGGGTAGAGAAGTCACATTCCCTGTGCTCAGGGAGCTCTCAGTCTATTAGGGCAGAGAGATCCTAATCACATGACGCATACTAGATGTCAGGTTGAGGTTGAAACCTGGGCACTAAGGGAGTAAAGTGGGGCGGCATCTACATTAGGTAGAAGCTCAGGGGAGACTTCTTAGCAGAGATAACGTGTTAAGATCTGAAGAAGCTAGCCGGAAGACAGGAGTAGGGCAATGGGCATTGCACGAGTAAGGGGGTGCAAAAATAATGACATAAAAGGGGCCGGAAGTGAAGTGTAAAACATCCATGGAGGAAGTTCTGGGAGCAGTGAATAAAGACGTGTGGTGAGAGAAAGGCAGAGCAGAAGGGCTGGGTGACAAAAGGTTTTGTGTATTACACTGACTAATTTACACTTGATCTTGGACTCTTAGCGAAAACATTGAGAGATTTTAAGAAAGGGAGGTAGGGTAACCAACTCATTCTGGTTTGCCCAAGACTCTCCTGACTTTAAAACTGAAAGCCCTGAATCCTGGGAACCCCCACAGTCCTGGACTCACCGGTGGGTTGCCTGCAGTAGAGGGGCAGGGAGATCACTGGGAAGCCTCCTGGAGGGGTCAGATGGGAGGGTGCAGGTCTGTAAAGAGGCCATGACATTCATTCAGGTGAGGGATGAAGAAACCACGTATGAAGCACAGCAGTTAGCAGTGAGGAACGAGAGAGAAAGAAGGGGTCTGAGATAGGAAATGGAGACAAATACATTTAATCCTAATTTTACTTTGGGAGGAGAAGGAGAAAAACACAGGGTCTAATTTAAATTCCTGTTTTCCGGCTTGCTTATCAATTAGTATCATAAAGGAGGTTTGTTTTTAAGTGCTGTTGTTAGGGATGCAGAAGAGGAAAACAGATTTATACTTATCACACCCCCTTCTATGACCAGGAGTCAATCAGGTGCTTCATAAAGTATTTCATTTAATCTGCATAAAAAATGATGACAAAGGAGAATGTTAATTCTCCTCCATTATAGAGGAGAAAACTGGGGTTCACAGAGCCTAACTAATTCACTCAAGGTCAAACAGCACTTGCATTCCCAGTCAACTATGTCTCATCCAAGGCCTTCTGCTCTTTCATTCTCCATCCAGGGCAGGGCGGAGGAAATGGCAGCTGAGCAGGGCTTTGCTGGAAGATGCCATTTGTCCAATTGGAAAGATGGAGGGATGGAAACCGCAGGTGCAGTTTACAAGGACATGAATAAGTATGGAGTATTCTGGAGAACGCTAAGAAGATCTTTTGCTCTGTCTGCCTGGGACAATAAATATATACATATGCATGTCAGAGTTAATTATTCTTGACCCTTTTATGCAGCACATCTACAATGATGGGCAAATGCTGCGTCACATCTTAACCCGCTCAATGGATTTTAATTGCCCAAGTAAGATAAACAAAAATAAAACCCAACAATGCTTTCTTCGTGGTGTCCAATCTGTTTGCAAATCCGAATGGCTTGCCAATATTTCCCCACACAGTGCTGACTGAGTCATGGTGCAATGAATGGAAAAAAGGAGAGCAGTGCAAGTAGAGACCACCACACCCTAAATTTTGTTTTCCTTTTAGGAGTTCTTTTGTTTAAGGACAATGAAGTGGTGCAAAAGTGCTGCAAACTTGTAGATGTAATTAAAATGGAAGTGGCTTCCTTCTTCCTCAGTGATTCAAGGCATTGAAATTAATCATCATTGGGCCAGTCTAGCAGGCTGCCACAGTCTCAATAGGAAATGTATCTCAAGGTGTCTGCTGTAGTAGCTGCAATTAAAATCTATTGAGCGATGGAATAAAATGAATCAGACATTCACCACAATAGCAGAGGCGCTGTATAAATGAGAGAAGTGTAATTAACAGATAACTTGAAAAGGGGCCAGGGGCTTGGGATTGATTGACACTTTAGAGCTTTTTTACAGGAACCATCAGATGGTGAAAGATTACTTTACCAACTCTAGCCATGATTTATTTAGACATTTATTGTATTTATTACTGACCGCTTGTATATGCTGGTTCAGTCTCACAAATATCTATTCTCATTTCCTTGCAGAGAATGTAACTATTTAATCCAAAGAATAAAAAAAAAGCAGGCTGATTTTATTTGTTTTCCCACCAGTGGAGTGGGGGTGGGGATTAGTTGTAAAATGAGACTAAGTTTGAGTAGGATTCTGTGTGGTTTCTGACCACTAAACCCTCATTTAACTGAAGAATTGCATGTAGAATACAATTATCTGTAAGAGTAAATGACTCTTCCTCAGTCACCTGAGACCGAAGCAAGTGTGTATGTGCTTTAAGACAATGTAGTTGGGAAAAAGAAAGTCAGAGAATCTTGGATTTAAATATACTTCATGTGACAAATACCTGAAAGGGAATAAAAACAAGTCTCTCTGACTCTGAAATACTTCCGGAATTCTTGTCCATGCCAGTTAGGGTTAGGTTTGACAGCATATGGCCTAGAAACCCCAAATATCATAACTTAAAACAAGAATAAAATTTTACTCTTCTCTTACATAAAAAAGTTTGTAAGTGGATCGTCCAGGGGACAAACAGGGCTATGCTATTTCTGGTTAAGGACTTTCTGGAAATTGCACACACTATTTTTTCCTTCCTTCCTTCCTTCCTTTTTTTTTTTTTGAGACAGAGTCAAACCTAGTCACCCTGGGGTTGAGTGCCATGGCATTAGAGTTCAGCAACCTCAAACTCTTGGGCTCAAGTGATCCTCTTGCTTCAGCCTCCCAAGTAGCTGGGACTACAGGCACCTGCCACAATGCCCAGCTATTTTTAGACACGGGGGTCTCCCTTTTGCTTAGGCTGGTCTTGAACTCTTAAGCAATCAATCCATGGTTGGGGAGGAAGAATGGTAGCTATGGACCCAGAATTCAAGAATGTTTCTGAAGCTTTTGTCAGTTTTTGGCATGTGTTTTTCTCTTACCCTATGTCTCCATAGTGATGACAGTAAAGTCCTTAAATCATAAGGAGCTCACAAGGATATCTTCAGAGTCGATGGAAGAGGGAGTGTGGGGTGCTTGAACCTAGAACTTTGTCAGGTTTGGGGGAGATAATTGGAAGACGAGAGGGAAAGAATCAGTTCTGGAAAGAAAGGAAAGTAGACTGGGTTTCAGGAGACTGGCTGGAGGGAAACAATGAGAACGGCAGTGTGGGGAGTTGGTCCCAGTCTGAGAGGCATGCAGTGGGCTGTGACAGACCCAACCATCAGCCCCCAAGTTCTATGACAATGTATGCAGGTGTTGTGTGGTAAACAAGTGGGTTGCAGATTCTCATGACCTGGACTTGAATTCTGCAGCCACCATTACTATCTGTTTGCCTGTCAGCAGTTCATTTCACTCCCCAAAGCCTCAGTTTCAACTACAAAATGAGGATAATAATAGCCCTATTTCGTAGGATTCTAAAGATTCACTTAAATGATTCATGTGACATGTTTGGTTGTCTGGCACTTGGTAATACACAAAAAGTTCACTGGTATTATTATTAACTTCGGGTAATTTCACAGATTGGTGAAGAAGCTATTTTAATCCTTCTGAACTCGCACCCATGAATGAAGTTGAGTGGTGGCAAAGAAGGTGACTTTAAAAGACATAGATTCAACCGAGCTTGAGCACAATAACTACAGAGGAATCTCTGTAGGTTGACCACTCAAGGGACTGTAACAAACTGGTCACCATACGGGGGTGGTCAACCCAAGGAACGAGGCTTACTGTACTGATCCAGGCATGTGGTGCATGTCTGGTCTATGAAAATGAGGACATAGGAAGATGGCCAGCTATGGAGGTTCCACTGCACATGGAATATTCATCAGTGGTGCTGCAGAAGCTCTCTTGACCAGCAGCTCCTTGCAGGACCAACCAGTGCTTGTCATTCCCTCTGCAGTAAACAATGACAGAGCCCATGGCACGCAGGTGCTCAGCTGCGTGGCCACTCTCTGCTATGGCAGTGTACTCAGACTCATGTAGTTAACATGTATGTTTGCTAAGAGTTTGTTCCAAACCTCCTGGTGCCAATTAAACTGATATTATATTTACATCATTTAGTCAAATTTTTGAAATCAATGAGATTTGAGTGTTATTTAGGACTGCTTTGACAACACTCCGTAAAAGCAAGTTGCTGAAAATATTGTTGTATAACTAAGTGAGAGCAAGATCAGGAAAAGTTGTAAAAACTCAGAGGTTCTACACTCACATTGTTCTGCACACATTTTTAGTGCCTAGTCCACTCTTCAAAGCAATTTTGGAGCTCTTTTTCTGGAATGGCCATCAGAGCTGTCATTGTATAAGGTCTGACAACTAAGTTAGTAACCTCATCCCGGAAAAAGTGCTTTGAAGGGTGCACTAGGTACAGGTATCAGTGCATAGCTTCCCACGGGGAGTACTTCATAAGTAGCACAGTGCTTATGGTGCCAGCCCCATGCTCCAAGGCTGTGATGTTTGAACCTGGCCTGGACCAGCTGAACAACAATGATAACTGCAACAAAAAAATAACCGGGCACTATGTCGAGAGCCTGAAGTCCCAGCTACTTGGGAGGCTGAGGCAAGAGAATCACTAAAGTCCAAGTGTTTGAGGTTACTATGAGCTGTGACACCATGGTACTCTACTGACAATGATCTAGTGAAACACTTTCTCAAAAAAAAAAAAAAAAAAAGAACAAGAAACAAAAAGGGACCATGGTGATATTTAGCAATGAGGCATATAGCACTTTTTCTAGGATCGTTTGTGAACTTAATTATCTGTATTCACATATGACATATTGATACATTATTTTTTATAATTCCTTGTTTTAACACACCCTTTTCTATAGTAATCAACTACTATTGATTCCTGTCTGTAAAGTAATCAACTACTACTCAATCCCAGTTGAGTTGGAAAGGGGGTTATCTACCAAACTAGACATCTTGCACATACTTTGGCTGGTGCTCAATAGATAGCCACCATTTTATGTTTCAGAAAAATAGTTACTTTAGTATATAGATTGTCCCTTTCTTAGCATAGTTCAACTTGTGATTTTTCAACTTTACCATGGTGAGAAATCTATATGCATTCAGTAGAAAGTATACTTTGAGTATCCACATAACCATTCTGTTTTTCACTTTTAGTATGCTATCAACCAATTACATGAGATATTCAACAATTTATTATAAAACAGGCTTTGCGTTAAAAAAAACCCCAGGCTTTGCGTTATATGATTTTGCTAAACTATAGACTCACATGAGTGTTTTGAGCACATTTGAGGTAGACTAGGCCGAGCAACAATGTTGAACACATTTTTCACTTTTAACATTTCAACTTATAATGGTTTTATCAGAACATAATCCCATTGTAAGTCAAGGAGTATCTGTAATTTCTTGTAAATTTTTAATAATGTCTGTTTCATATCTAACAGGTCACCAAATTGAAAAAAAGATATAGCATTAGTTCATGAAATCTTAGCAATATGAATCAATTTGAGTCCTACTAGTTGAATACTGAATTTTTTATTTTAAATCCACAGTTTTTTCTTGGTCTTAAAAGTCTGAATATTTGGAAAAAATCAATACCCAATTTTCTCAGTAGTTATTACAACATATTAAGCAAGTCCATGACTCACTGTAATAGGCATCAATATGTTAGGAAACAAAGCTCCAAGTGGCTGGATTGAGTTCCAACTCAGGGGGAGGCGGTTCCTTTGTAGTGGGGTTATGTGAGTGACATGTTGGACACAGAAAAAGAGTGCTTTGAGTAGTGAAGAGACTTCCCAGGAGCATTCAACCTGGAGGAAAGCTCACCAAAATATCAGAGCTTTATAAGCCTCTTCTCCATGGCAGTATTATGCTAAGGCATCTGCATTGCAGGAAGTAGTCATGCCTGGTGTAAGAGTGTGTTTTCCAATATCAATTAAGAATGGAAACAATTAGCAAGAGATATAATTGAAGGGGAGAACTTTGAGCAATTAGAGATAGGAAAACAAAGTTCTCTCTCCATACTTAGCATATTAGAACTGACACCAGAAAGGTGGGCAGGATTGAAGACATAGATCAAGTTGAGGTCAGAGAGAGAGTTGTGTATAAGAGAGACAGAATCCATATCCTTAAGAAGGAGATTCTAATTTCACCTTCAACAACCTTCTATCTGATAAACAAACTACCAAGAACAACCAGAAAAAAATGAATAAAACAAAATGAAATGACTTGGTTTAAAGTGTTGGAAAGTTCTTAATGTAGCTTTGAAGGCCAAGATCCTGGTGAGACGGGAAATGCATAAAAGTGAGTCAGATATTCCAAACGGCCTTTAGGCATTGGCTTTTTCATCAGCCATACAAGGCTAAGAGGCAGAGAAGCTGAGCACAGCTTTTGTTTGTCTCATAGGACTGTGAAGAGAGAGTAACCCGAGCCAAGAGCCTGAAGAGAAAGGAAGGACAAAGAAGTGAGCCCAGCATTTGGCACTACTTTTTCTTCTGAGGCAGTTGCTGATTTGTAAGTTTGTAAATCTGAGTGAAATATAGTGGCTAAGAGGTTAAATGGAGCTTTCAGTAGCTGCAGATTTTGGGAAGATTAAAACTGGGAGTTAGAAACCATAAGAAAGAGCCACACTGGTAAGTACCCCAGGCTTTCAGTGAGGCACTCTCAAAGACTAAAATCATGGAATAAAAGTGAACTGTAAATTAAACAGCCTGCATAAAGTCTGAAATCTAAGTTCAAGACAGCCCAACCCAAGGCTTGATTAAAGTCATCTGCTACACTCTAACTGCCTGCTAGAAGTACAAATAAATCTTCAGTGAAGGACGATAATGGCATACAGAGCCTCTACAATTTTTCATGGACAGATCTGGCATTCAATATAAAATGATGAGACATAACCAGGAAGTGATATCATGATAAAAACAAATAGTAGAAACAGACCCATAGATAACATGGATGTTGTATAATAGTTCCGAGATGGGAACTTAAATGTAAACCCCAATTAATATGTCCAAGGGAATAGAAATCAAGGTGGAGAGTTTTAATGACAAATTAGAATTTATAAAAAAGAATCAAATGAAAATTCTAGAACTATAAATACAGCACCTGATTTAAGAACTAACAGATTTAATAGCAGTTCAGACCGACAAAGGCGAGGATTAGGAAACATCCAGAATAAAGTATGGAAAAGAAAATGTTCAGGAACGTAGAAGAAAAGCATAAGAAATATATAGGAAATGTTGACAAAGTTGAGCATAGGTATAACTTGAGTTTCAGAAGCAGGGGGAGAATATTGGGTAGAACCAATGTTTGAAGAAATAATGACCAGAATTTTCTCAAAGTGACAAAAGATACCAAGCTGTGGTTGCAAGAAATACTATAAACCACAAAAAAATATAAACAGAAGCTATATCTAAATATATAGTAAGCAACAGTAAGACTGACAGATGACTTCTTAACAGAACTCATGGAAGCCAAGGACAGAAATGACATCTTTAGAAAATACTGAAAGAAAGTAATTGTCAACTTATTTTTAAAAAGTCCTCCAAAACTCAAGGCAAAAAAACAAAACAAAACAAAAAAAAACTCAAGACAAAATAAAGATGTTTTCAGACAAACAAAATGAGAATTCTTTACCCGCAAATTCTCAGTTAAAAAAAAAATGCTAAGGGAGTTCCTCAGGTAGATGAGAATGATCCCAGAAGGAAAATGGACAAAAGGAAAGGAAAGACAATGGAAAGGGCAAACAGATGAGTAAAGCCGACTGAATATTGATGGAACAAAACAATACGAATAATGTCTTGGAGGGTTAAAATACGTGTAAAATTTAATTATTTGGTAACAAAACTACATAAGGTGATAGTAGAGTCAGGGGAATTAAACTGCTCTACTTGTAAAGTCTTTGCACTGTCCAGGAAGTAGTAAAAGTATATTGGATGCTAATATATTAGATTCCAATAAGTAAAGGATGCATGTGGTAAAAGAATTTATGTGGTTCTTCTTAGTAAAGTTATCAGAAGAATGGAAAAGCAAATATCCAATGTACTCAATACTGATATGAAGCCAGAAGATGATCCAAGGCACGTCCAAATAGGAGAATCACTCATTTCAATTCAATTTGGGGGCAGGGGTAATGAGGGAGGAGGGGGTTGGGGTGCTCTCACTGAATGACACGGGGTGGGGGATGGGAGCACACCTTTTGTGTCTGGGACTTATAACCATAAGATGAACTCTACCTAACAAATTCAAATATTTTGACCTGGTTGCTTGTACCCTCACATTAACCTGAAATAATTTATGTAAAATTAAAAAAAAAAAAAAAGGATTCATGTGGTAGAAGAATGTAAAACTATCATGCTAATGGAGGCTGGAATAATAAAATAATGATCTAAACCAGGGCATACACATGCCCCACAACAAATACTGCTATTATCTTAGGGCCCTAATTGGGAGGAATTGGGAGTTAACTTCAGATTTGCTTTTTTGTATTATATATATACTTGATATATTTACATATAGTTGCTCAAGTTTAGTGTTACTAATATGCATGAGGTGAGTTTGGAATTACTGGCAAATTCATTTACAAAAGAAGACCTTTTGGACATTGGTATAGACCATTGTTTTTTGACCATTTTTATCTCACGGAACATTTGAACCTATCAACTTCCACGGCACACTTAAATTATGTTGATCAAAAACAAAAAGAGTGAAAAAAGAGAATATACTTACTGTGCTTTGAACTTCTTTTGGAAATAATTTAATTCATGACCTTTAAAAATTTTCATGGCACACCTGAGATCCTCTCACAGCACACCAGTGTGCCAGGGCACACCTGATGAAAACCACTGGTACAGAGGAAAATCTCACCTCAAAACACCTAACCGTGCTTGCAGCCATTATCACAGATCACAAGCCAAATAAACATATGTACCTTTTACATTTGCATTGATTCTTGAATACATTCTGTAAGGTCATTACATTTTATTTTTTTTAATTATTTTTTATTAAATCATAACTTTGTACAGTGATGCATTTCACATGTTAAAGAATAAATGTATTTTTCTCCAGACATGTTTATATCTGTCAGTTCTTTGTTAAACCTGTTCGCCTATGAAATAATTAGTCTCTATATCATATTACAGAGAAGCAAATAGTCTCCTCTTTCCTATTCCCCACCAAAAAACAAAAACAAAACAAAAAAAACTCCCTATAAGAATCAGATGTGTTTCCATGCATTTAAAGACTCTTTCAAAAGAGATTCTAGTTCTCCCAATGCTCCCCCAGAGAGCCGCTCTTCAAATCTGTAGCTGTCAATGAAAAGGCTGCCCATAACATGCATGGATCAATGCCCTTTAAAATAGCATTGGCTTGCCAGTTAATAGGCTTTTGATTTTCTTTACCCATTGATTAATGAAGCAGTAGTTTTGCTTTTGAATAGGAAGATAAATTAAGAAGTACTGTAACTGGAACCCACCGGGAAATAGTTTGTAGTTTGCAGAACTGGTGGTAGCTATGGAGACAAAGAAATAGAAAGGCTGACTGCTACAGCCGGGCTTGGGTCAGAGAACCGAGGCGGAAGCATTCAACTCAATCCAACCGATACCTCTCAATGTCCTAAGTGCCACATGCAAAGCCCCACTGCAGAGAGGAAGAGGTGAGTTGAGGGCACAGCCCAGCTCAGACTGACTCCTACTTTTGTTTTTCTCCTTAGAGACAGGAACAGACACCTCCAACACAGGCAGGAACTGGGTCAAACAGAGATGTGAGATGTTCTGGGAGATGCAAGGAGGCAGAAATGATGTGCATTTGGAAGAACCAAGACATAGCATGACAGGTAGGGTATGGAAGGCTGGCTGGGATCCTGAGGATATAGATGGGGAGTGAAAAGTCTTCGGGGGTGGAAGCCTTGTTGGGTACGTGGTGTCAAAAGGGCAAGTTATAATGGGGAGGGGGAAATCTAAGGAGGCAGCAGACGATCTCTTCATGAGATGGGGCTGGGGTTTTTTGTATCATAAAGAAAAGTTGCTATTATTACATATTTACCAAACAATTGGAACTGTGACTTAGGGCTTTATAATTTCCTTGGCTAATTTCACATCCTATGACATTTCAGGAGTGATCTAATTTCTTTGCTTCTTTGAGAAAGGATTTTAAGCTGTTGCATGGGGGTGGGGAGCGCATCATAACCCAGGAGGATGATGTGCTGTGTCTCCCCTACTGGGTCTTATTCATCTCTGTGCTGGGGGCTCGAGCATCGGGTCTCACCCAGAGCCTTGCACATGGTCGATGTCAATAATTATTTGTTGAATGAATGAATGCTCTGGTCTCTGGTGACGTCCCTACTCAGAAACCCTCAATGACTTCAAAATACTGGTCTATTTTGCAATCTCTGCAGGTTGGCATTCAATTTCCTTCATGAAATGACCCCATCTCTCTTCACAGGCCCATTCCCTACCACTTTATACCCATTCGCCCTGGCCATTTTATGCATCTTTCACAGTAGGCAAGCTGGACTCCTGGGTGGACAGCTCTTGGTTTGATGGAGGGGAGGGCATCTTCTACGGGCTACAAGAACTTGTTTGCTTAGGGAATGCGGGCTGATTCTTTGGAGCGATCCAGGAAAACAGAGCTGAGGAACCGCATTGACAGGAGGGCCATTCCACAGATGTTCTGACCAGAGGTGGGAGACGAACAATACAATCTCGAAACAGATCCGGAGACCAGATGTGCAGTGGTACGGACTCAGCTCTTGGAACAAGCTCCCCCATTCAGATAAAGGTACAACCAGGCTGCCTTCGTAAGATGCTCAGTCTATCCTTGGAAACAGGGAGAATAATGGTATAAACTGCTATCCTCGTCCTGATGGGGTTCAGCAAGAGGAAGATAAGAAAGGGGCTACCATATTTTACCATGGATAATGCACACTTTTTTGCCCACATTTTTGAGGGGAAAAGTAAGGATGTGCATTATACATTATACAGCTTCAGAGCAGGACAGTCTAGTTTTTCTAGATTCCCTCCCAGGGTGGCTGTGCCCTCCCACCTGGGCCTGCTGGGCACATGGGATTCAAGTCTGGGAGGCTCTAGGGTCCAGTGTGGGCTGCAGAGGCCTCCTCTGTACACCACTATCAGAGGAGGGGGGCAGTGGCAGGGCTGGGGAGGCAGCCCCCGGCTGTGCAGGGCAATGGCTGAGGCTGAGGCCTGGTGGTGTGGAGAGGATGCGAGCCCCGAGTAGGCCCCAGGGACCCACCTGGCTACCCACCAGGAAGCAGCCTCAGGGGCTCACGGGCACACATGTGGCCATCTCTGCTGCAGCCTCCCACGTGGTGGGGAGGGAAGGGCTCCTGGGGGAGAGAGGAGGGGCAGACCTCACAGAGCAGGTGGCTGTGGGAAGGTGGGGCAATCTGCACGCTTACTAGGGGAGCATTAAGTCCTTCCCAGGTGTCTCTTCTGGCCAAGAGCTGGCTGGGTGCACATTATACACTGGAGCACATTCTACATGGAAAAATACAGTCATTTCTTTTGAGCCCTACTGAGAATTCAAAAAATTGAGTTCAGTACTGCTCATGGCACCTTCAACTTCCCAAAGCAAGGGTAGGCCTGGCTCTGTGTTCCCTGAGCTCTGTAGGTGACTATCCTAGCCCTAATTGCACTATCATCTATTTTCTTTCTTTCTTTTTTCTTACAAACTAGTACCCTTTCAGTATGTGATAAATACAATGAAAACACTGAGATACGGCTCGGCGCCTGTGGCTCAGCGGGCTAAGGCGCCAGCCACGTACACCTAAACTGGAGGGTTCGAATCC
This sequence comes from Arctocebus calabarensis, assembly GCA_963573935.1. Lineage (NCBI taxonomy): Eukaryota > Metazoa > Chordata > Mammalia > Primates > Lorisidae > Arctocebus > Arctocebus calabarensis. The sequence goes on from CAUYON010018414.1 coordinate 24,420, forward strand.
AGCCCGGGCCCGCCAAACAACAATGATGATGGCTGCAACCAAAAAATGGCCGGGTGTTGTGGCGGGCGCCTGTGGTCCCAGCTACTTGGGAGGTGGAGGCAGGAGACTCGCTTGAGCCCAGGAATTGGAGGTTGCTGTGAGCTGTGATGCCACAGCACTCTATCCAGGGGGACAGCTTGAGGCTCTGTCTCAAAAAAAAAAAAGAAAACACTGAGATACTTTCTGGTTATTTTTCAGTTTCATGCTCCCTGTGGGTTTAAAAAAATTCATATTTCTCTTCTTTTTTCTTTTAGTATTATTTTAAATTTACACATAATAATTGTACATATTTGTGGGATACAGTGTCATATTTTTGTATATGTATACAATGCCTAATGATCAAATCAGGGTAATCTGCATATCCATCATTTCAAACAGTTCTTATTTTGTGTTGGGAACATTCACAATCTACCCTCCTAGCTATTTAAGAATATACAAAAAAATTGTTAAATGTAGTCCCCTGTAGCGCTCCAGAACATCAGAACTTATCCCTCCCGTCTAGCTGGAATTTTATAGCTGTTAACCAACCTCTCACTATTTCCCTCACCTTCCTCCACTTCCCAGCTTCTACTAACCACTATTCTAAATCTCTCCTTGTATGGAACCAACTTTTTAAAGTTTCCACATATGAGTGAGAACATGTGGTATTTATCTTCTTGTGTCTGCCTTATTTCACTTAACATAATGTCCTCCAAGCTCAAGTACATTGCCACAAATGACAGGGTTTCATCTTTTTTTTTTTTTTTTTGAGACAGAATCTCACTTTGCCACCCTTAGTAGAGTGCCATGGCGTCACAGCTCATAGCAACCTCAAACTCTTGGGCTTAAGTGATTCTCTTGCCTCAGTCTCCAGAGTAGCTGGGACTGCAGGCACCTGCCACAACACCAGGTTATTTTTTGTTGTTGTCATTGTTGTTTAGCAGGCCCGGGCCAGGTTTGAACCTGCCAGCAACGGTGTATGTGGCCAGCGCCCTAATCACTATAGGTGCTGAGACAGGATTTTATCTTTTTATGAGTGAATGGTATTCAGTCATGTATATGTGCCACATTTTCTTTCTACATCCATTTGTTGACACTTAGGTTGGCTATTGTAAATAGTGCTATAATGAACATTGGGAGACAGATGTCTCTTCCACATACTGACCTATTTCTGTGTTTGGTCTTTCCCAAGAGACCATGAATACCTTATGGACAAGTGATGTGTTGCCTTGCTTAATGATGAGGATACATTCTGAGAAATGTGTCCTTAGGCTATACCGGATGGCCTAATGCCGTGGGCTACAAACCTGTACAGCATGTTATTCTACTGTATATTGTAGGCAATTGTAACACAATGCTGAGTATCTGTGTATCTAAACATTTCCAAACCTAGAAAAGGTGCAGTAAAAATGCATATCAAGTACAGAAAGGTAGGGCAAGTGGAAGTTGCTCTGAGCATACACTTAGTCTACACTAAATTTATGGAACATATTTTTCTTTCTTCAATAATAAATTAACCTTTGCTTACTGTAATCTTTTTCTTTATAAACTTAAAAATTTTTTTTTCAAAGACAAGAGTCTTTGTCACCCTCGGTAGAGTGCCATGGTGTCACAGCTCACAGCAACCTCCAGCTCTTCGGCTTAGGTGATTCTCTTGCCTCAGCCTCCCGAGTAGCTGGGACTACAGGCACTCGCCACAATGCCAGGCTATTTTTTGTTGAACCCACCACCCTTGGTATATGGGGCCAGTGCCCTACTCACTGAGCCATAGGTGCCGCCCTAAACTTTTAAATGTTTTAAACTTTTTTTTTTAGACAGGGTCTCACTCTGTTGCCTTGGGTAGAGAGCTGTGGCATCTTCATAGCTCATAGTAGGCTTGGGCTCAAGCACTCTTCCTGCCTCAGCCTCCCAGAGTGCTAAGATTACAGTCATGAGTCACCATGCCTAGTCAATTTTGTAGCTTTTTGACTTTTGTTATAACTCACAGCTTAAAAGACAAGCACATTATGTGCCATACAAAAATATTTTCTTTCTTTATACCTTTATTCTACAAACTTTTTTTATTTTTAATTTTTTTTACTCTTAATATTTTTTGTTAAAAACGAAGACACAAACATTCACATTAGCTTAGGCCTACACAGGGCCAGAAGCAACAGTTTGGCTGTCTTCCACCTGCACATCTTGTCCCACTGTCAGGTCTTCAGGGCCATTAACCCACATGGAGCTGTCATCTCCTGTGCTAACAGGGCCTTCTTCTGGAATGCCTCCTGAAGGAACTGTCTGGGGCCATTTAACAGTTAACATTTTTTTTTTCTTTAAAGTAGAAGAAGTACACTCTAAAATAAGGATAGAAGGCATAGTATAGTAAATACTAGGCAATAGAAACATTTCAGCTCCTTTATGATTTTTTTTTGGACAGGGTCTCACTCTTTTGCCCAGGCTGGAGTGTGGTGGTATGATCATAGTTTACTACAACCTCAAGCTCTGGGGCTCGGGTAATCCTTTTATCTTAGCCTCCCAAGTAGCTAGGACTGCAGATACATACCACTATGCTTGGCTAATTATTTTATTTCTTTTCTTTTTCTGTGTAGCAATGGGCTTTTGCTACATTGCTTAGGCTCCCATTTTAATCTTTTTGTTGTTGTTGTTGAGACAGAGCCTCAAGCTGTCACCCTGGTAGAGTGCTGTGGCATCTCAGCTCACGGCAACCTCCAATTCCTGGGCTCAAGTGAGCCTCTTCCCTCTGCCTCCCAAGTAGCTGGGACTGCAGGTGCCCGCCACAATGCCCGGCCATTTTTTGGTTGCAGCCGTCATTGTTGTTTGGTGGGCCTGGGCTGGATTCGAACCCGCCAGCTCAGGTGTATGTGGCTGGCGCCTTAGCCCGTTGAGCTACAGGTGCTGAGCCTCCCGTTATAATCTTAGGGGACCACCATTGCATGTGTGGTTCATCACTGACCTAAACTTCATTATGTGGCTCAGGACTGCATGGTGTTTGATAAGTGAATGAATGAATGAAGTCTATACTTTTTTTTTTTTTTTTTACCTCTAGATGGCAATTATTCATTGAAAAGTCCAGCTCTGCCTTGGCAACACAGAATCTGGTGAAAAATAAGTTTTTTGGCACATTGGATGAGTGCATACACCACTGTGACATTTTCAAGGCTGCTTATGTCTCCTCTCCTAGCAGAGAGAGAAGAAAGCACCGGAATAGAGGCCAGGAGTCCTGCGTTGCCATTACGTGCTTCCAGGAGCATCTGGACAAGTGAAGTGTATTTTTGGTGCCTCCGTTTTCTCACCTAAAAAACCCAGTGGACTTCAGCTCTTTTTATCTCCAGGACGAGAACAATCTACCAAGACCACACAATGTGCTTTTCTTAAACTATGTCTTTTAAAGACTTATAAACTTAGGTGTTAGTTGGTTGGATGGCTTGTTGCTTTTTTTTCAAGTATAAAATAATTACTTTTTGAGCAAACAAGAGGAAACCATGGTGTAACATCGAAAGGCACCAAAAGGAATACAGTGAAAGGCTTCCTTCCTTTTCTTTTTCCACAATCTCTCAGCTTCCCACCCCAGAGGCAACCGCTATTAAAATTCTTCTACACCCTTCATGAGATGTGAGCATGCATCTTTAAAAAGTTAACACAAATGGAATACACTGTGAATACTTGGCTGCACTTGCTTTCTTAACTAAATAATTTTTCTTGGAAATGTTTAATATGAAAATCTTATTTTCAATGAACTAGTCCCTTATTAACTGATATTTGAGTTGTCCCACCATTGTGTTACAGTGTTCAATACATATCACCAGCCTCTATGTAAGCATATCTGTTCACATGTGTGTTCCTGGGTACGAACTGCTGGGTCAGAACACTGTGCTCACCACAAAGTTATGGTAATCTGCATGATCACAATCTGTGAATGAATGTATCTGCTTCCCTATACCTCTGTCAACATATGGTGAATAGTTGGAAAATTGTAGCTCTGTTGAATTGATTTTCATGTCTATGATTCTAAATGAGGTTGAACATCTTTTAAAATATCTAAAAGCTATCGGGGAGTGGGGAGGAAGGGGATGGGAGGTCGCGGTGTATGGCTCAACTCTTGGGGGTGGGACACAATTTCAAGAGGGAATTTACGTAACCTCTACAATCAGTGTAACCCAATTCTTTGTACCCTCAATGAATTCCAAACAATAAACAAAAATTATAAAAAAAAACAACAGAAGAAATAAGTCCATTTCCTGACTGCAGAGGCTCCCTTTTATGTAATTGATGTAGCATCTTACATGGTGTAGGGTCTTCAGATGTCAGCCCAGGCTGTAGAGCATCCTCAGCTTCCATACTTCTCCATGCTGAATCCAGGTATCACAATTGCTTGCTGCTTTGAAATTCTTATTAAAACTTAGTGAAGTTCTCATGAAAAAAAAAACAAAACTATCTGATTTCCCTTTCCCGAGTTCTGTTCATGTATTTTGAACATTTTTCTATTGGTTTGTTGGTCTTTCAAAAAGTGACCCATAAGAAGTTCTTTATATATTAAAAAAAATCAGCCTTTCGTTTATTGTATGGGCTACAAATATTTTCTCCCAGTTTATGTTTTATCTTTAAAAATTCTTAATATTTTCCACAAATACAGAACATTTTTAGTTTACTTTATTAATCTTTTATGACCTCTGGTTTTCATGACATGCTTGGAAGAGACTTTGATCTAGATTATAAAAATCATTCTTTCATGTTTTGTTCTAATGTTTTGACATCTTCATTCTAAAATATTTAAGTCTCTGACATATTTGGAGCTTAGTTTAGTTCAAGGACTGCGGTATGAAGAAAACTTTTTTTTCCAGATGGTTTCCAGTTGATCCGTTATCACTTATAAATGATCCATCGTTTCCCCAATTGATGTGAAACCTTTTTCATACATTTAATTTACAATGAATTTGGGGTCATTTCTAGACTTTGTATCAGATTCTATCGATCTGCCTGTTTGTCCTCTAGTTTCACACAATTTTATTTAACATAGGTATATATAACAATATGTTTTAATATCTGGTTTGGCCCATCTCCCCTGTCATTATTATTTTTTTTCCAAACATTTTCTTACTATTGTTTGACTGGTTAGTCTTCCATTGCCATCGAACTAGCCTGTGTAATTTTAAAAATTATCTGATCATTTTGAGAGGTGCACATTAAGTTGACAGATTAAGTTATAGACTATGGGGGGGGGGAATACTCAGGTTCTTATCACATTTTTCTTTGATCCTATAAATACTGTTCTTTTAAAAGAATACAGTGGGCGTTGCCTGTGCCTCAAGGAGTAGGGCGCTGGTCCCATATACCGGAGGTGGCCGGCCAAAAAACTGCAATAAAAGAATATAGTAATATATGTTTATGATAAAATGCAAGCAGTATAAAAAGGCGTATGACGAAATGCGAATGAACCTCTTTGTTCTGACTCTTACTCTCTCAGTTCGCTCTAGAGATGAATTTCTAGTGTTCATGGAGATATTCTGTGCCTATGAATTACATGATTACTTTATTCTGACCCACCTACCTTTCTTCCCAGAAGGCAACAACCTGTACACAATGTTCTGATTTTTCCACCTAGCAAAATATACCAGGAGTCTTCTAGATGAGTACATGCAAATCTGCCTATTCCTTTTAATAGCTTCCTGGCATTTGACTGGATAAATGCAGCCAGAATTTTTAATAAGACCCCTATTGATAAAAAGAATTCACTTGTTCCCATCTCTTATTTTTTAAAATAATATTGTAGTGAATATCCTTCCTCATAGATTTTTGTATGAGAATATTTCTTTTTTTTTTTGAGACAGAGTCTGACTATGTTGCCCTCAGTAGAGCACTGTGGCATCACAGCTCACAGCAACCTCAAACTCTTGGGCTTAAGCGATTCTCTTCTCAGCCTCCCAAGTAGTTGGGACTGTAGGCGCCCATCACAACACCCAGCTATTTTTTTGTTGCATTTGTCATTGTTGTTTCGTAGCCAGGCCAGGTTCAAACCCGTCAGCCTCAGTGTTTGTGGCCGGCACTCTAACCACTGAGCTACAGGCACCGAGCCTGTATAAGAATATTTCTGAAAAATAAATTCCTAGATCTAGAATTACTATGTCAAGGTATAAAGAAAATGTACACATGACAATATGAATATACTTGATTTTAACACGACTGAACTGTACACTTAACAGTGGCTCTGATAGTTATTCTTATGTGCTGTCTGTCACAATTAAAAAAAAGAAAATAGAGAATTTTGATAGATATTGCCAAATTGCCTGAATCTTAAGGTAATTCATTAATTGTCCTCTACTTAAATTTGCTTTCTATGTGCAATATCTTGGCTAAGTTACTGTAAAAATAGATTTTAAGAGAATTAAATGATTTGTAAGTCTTGACTAAAATTGTTCCACATTTCTCTCCTAGAAAGAGTCTCAGAAAAGTTCCCAGGGATGGGTGATGCTGTTGTGTTAAACCATGAAGGCTGGGAACTGCTGCTAAGAGGCAGGCTCTACACCCTTCCAGCAAAAGCAGCCCGTGCCGGTTTTATTAAAGAACAGCACCACTAAATCACTCTGGCTGCTCGGGATTTGTTTCACGTCTCAACCAAAAGCAAACAAGAGGTTACATATGACTCAGATCGTACCTTTCAAATAATGTTTTAATTATTTTGTGTCTGTGACTGAGGGTATTTAACTTCTTTTCCTATTGCCCCCTAAGTATCATTTCATTTTTATCAACCACAGGTGCCCACCTACCCACACACTGTATGAAGGGAGACCTTGAATGAGATGGGGGAGAACAAAGGAGGTATGTGTAATAATAGCAATGTAACCTCAATAAAACTGGGCATCCTTGAGGTCCATTGGCAGCAAGATGACACACCTAAATAAATACCCAGTCTGATTCCAATAAGCCTGGGAAAGTATTATAGGTCTTTACTGAATGTTTCTTGAGAAGTCAGCAAAGGGAGTATAGCATTCTGCAAAGGGTACTGCTAAAAATTCTCTTTGGATGTCTCCTCTTTTCAAAAGCAAATTTATTAAACGTCTTCTTTGGGTCTTTCTTTCTCTTCCCAATTTCTATTCCAAATGGTGGCTGCTTAAATATGTTTCTTCTTGTTCCTTAATATTCTGATGCTGTCTCTTGGCCTCCTGGCCATACTTCTCCCCTCCCTTCCCCCTTTTCCTTGTTTTTATTCTCTGGTTGCTTTTATCTAGCAAAATTTACTTTTTCTTTCACTGTGTTCCCTGCTCAATAAAACCAAACATCTTCTTAGAGAGTGGGAGGAAAAAAAGATCGTAAATCCTTCCAATTTAATTTTTTGTCCCAATTAAAGGAGTGAGAATGGGTTCATTCCAAGTCAAGTGTCATACATGTATTATTTCATAGCCAATGTATATTCTCATTACCACCACCATTTTGCAAATGAAGAATCTAAGACTCAGGTTAGATGATCTGCTGAAGGTCAAAGATCTAAGAAGCTACATTCAAGCTTACCTACCTGCTGTGTATGGTTTTATGGTCCTTAAGGGACAGGGACAGAAGGGGGCAAGGGTGAATAAGTGGACTTCACAGTGCTCTGAGTCCCCGTGCCCTTTCTCTGATCTCTGCCTTTTAAACCCTTATGCTGAGGTTTAGTAAGAATGTCTCCTGGTCTTACCTCAATTGCTAAACCAGTCTCCAGACCCAGCATTTTGCCACCCAGTGAGTGCATCTCTGCACCCTGTTTTCTGCTCCTCTCTTTCTCATGCCCTGTCCCAGGTCCCCTCCACCAGGACTGACATCTTCCCCTGAGGTCCGGAAATCATTCGAGCTCAGGAAATCACCTTTGGCTGAGGCTCTGCAACTTAGTTTAATTCTTACCCAGTCACTGCTGCGCTGAAAGGCCCATTTACCTTCTACCTCCAATTCCCTTGTAGGGTGAACTGCCCTGCCCCAGTCCCTGGACGCACTAACAGGTGGGGTGGTTCTCTGTGCAGGGATGGCCACCGATCAGACTTGGGATGGATGGCAGATGAAGGGACATCAGTGCACAAGCTATCTTTAGTGATCTCCTGGTCTTTCCAGTATTTTGACTAACAGTCACTCAAACTGCTCAGTTGGGACGCCCAGGAGGAAGCTTTGTAAGGCCACCATTTGGGCCACGTGCAATGTAAGTAAGCAAAGGCAGCAGGCTACTGAGGAAGCACGGGGGAGATATTCACACGGAACAGTGAAGACCACGTGACTCTGGGGGTGGTGTGGGGGAGGAGGAGAGAGATGGTGGTTGTCCCAGCCTGATGCCCTCCTGTTCCAGCTTTCATGAGGGTTTTCTACACTCTACATAAACTTGTGTTCTCACGAGCCCTCCTTTCTCACTGCAATGAAGTTTCCATTGTTCTTGAGTTAGTTTCAATGGGTCCCAGTTACTTAGAATTCAAAGAGGTTTCACTAGACCATGCCCTGCCTTAGGTGGGGAGCCTTGTCTACACTTGCACTCCTGTCACATACAGGACATCTCCCACTGTTAGCTGCCATAGGCCTTGCTCTGGAGCTGGCACTGAGCAACTTCCTGGGAGCTTCCTGAGAAGCTGTTCCACAGAATGGGGGAGCACAGCATGGGGAGGACTCAGGAGTGGGTGGGGAGCTTCACTGCAGCTCCCTTTTTATTTGAGGGCACAATTTTTATCCTTAAGGTACTTATGGCCAACTTTGGGACAATGTAACGGGAGATGACGCTGTTGAGGTGGGAGGAGCTGAGGCGGGGCCTGGGGTAATGAAGAAGTTGAAGAAGATAGGAACACAGTTGTGGCCTCACCTTCCAGGGTTTCTCAAGCTGAGCAATACCTGATAAACCCGAATCCTTAAATGTTCCAGCTCCTGCAGGAGCTCTCAGGTCTTAGCCCAAACCCCTCCTTCGCCTGATGGGAAAACAGACTCAAGAATGGAAACCTCGTAATGATAGGTCAGGCTTTGCTCCAAGTGTCTGACACTTCTCAATTAATTTAGTCCTCATAATAACTCCAGAAGGTTGGCACTAGTGCTATTCTCATCTCATAGAAGAGGAATTGAGGCACCAAAGGGTTCAGAAACTTGCCCACAGTCACACAGTAAGTACGTAATAGAGATAGGATTCGAGCTCAGGAAATCTCGAGTCAGAGCCAATCCTTCTAGCCATTATACAACACTACTTCTCACGAGCATGAAAGATCACTTAAGCTTTATTATTATAAATAATAGCTGGTGTGTGTGTGGTTTTCCCAACTAGATGAGGCAGCACGTCACAATTTATAAAAAGCACTAGAAATCGGGCAATGGTTTTAATTAGAGAAAAATGATTAAAAGTTTTGGAAATTTAAAAAACAGGACAAATAACAGTTTAGTAGACAAATGTTATCTCCCGTGATTTGAAGGAGATGAGAAAAGAAAATTCTCAATCCCTTCCTTCCAGTTCCCAGAGCTATATAAACTGCTTCAACTTTAAAGAAGAAGAACCCCTGCTTGTGTATCGCTTCTCATGCCGGAGGTGGTGTGACGATCCCGCTGGCTGCCTTAAGTAACCCTCTAAAGCAAGGCCTCCTGAAGATGAAATAATCAATGCCCATATTATAATCCGCCATTATCTTACCCCTTCTAGGCAGGGAAGGCTTGAAGCTAGAGAAATAAAAAGCTGGAGTGGTTTTTCTAATGCATTTTTCATGACTAAGTGGCTATTCAAAGCTCATAGTTTTAGGCAAGAGACGTTCACGGCTTGCTTGCCGACTAATCAGTTCAGATACCTGGTAGGTGCTGGAGTTATTAGGTGGATATTAGGAATTATGGAAGACTGATGCAACAGGTTACAAACACCTCAAAATGTTGGGCAAAATATAACAAAACAAATTTAGAAAAATTGCCCAGATGCCAGAAAAGGGCAGGAAAGTCTAACCCTCAACAGTAAGCAGGAGCTGGTCCACATGAGCTTTTGGCTATGAGCCCCAAGAACTAGAAGCGGGGGGTTTAAAGCCCTTGCACAGAAAGAGCGGGGGCGTCTTGATGTGCGGTGCAGGAGGGAATCCCTGCATAAAGTTGGATGTTTTAAAGAGCTGCCTTGTTTGCGAATAGGGGATGAGAAAACAACCCATCGTCATTTGGGAACACGGCAAGGAAGCTTGCCTTCTCTCTGTTCAGGGCGTGTTCGAGACATGGGACCCCCAGCCACTCCCGTGTGTAAGGGTAGAGTCCAGATGTGCCCTGGCTGTACAGTGGGCAACCCCATGTTGAGAAATGACCTAAAAACTTGGGTAGGATCAGGAGAAGAAAACGCAAAGTCACTCAGTGAAGTCCCTGGAAGTGAAACCTTTTTTCCATAGAAAAAAAGAAAACTCTACTGAAGGCGAACAAATAATCCAAGAACAGAGGAAACTAGTGGTGCTGAAAGAGTAAGTTCAATGAAAAGGAAAAATAGTCTGTAGATCCTGAGACAATAGAATAACCAATCAGAGACAATTAGACATGGTTTAAAATTACTGAAGAGGGCTCAGCACCTGTGGCTCAACGGGTAAGGCGCCAGCCACGTACACCTGAGCTGGCGGGTTCGAATCCACCCCGGGCCCGGCAAACAACAATGTCGGCTGCAACCAAAAAATGGCCGGGCATTGTGGCGGGTGCCATTAGTCCCAGCTACTTGGGAGGCGGAAGCAGGAGACTCGCTTGAGCCCAGGAGTTGGAGGTTGCTGTGAGCTGTGATGCCACAGCACTCTATCCA
>CAUYON010018415.1:0-10610 GCA_963573935.1 Arctocebus calabarensis
ATTATTATTTTTAGAGACAGAGTCTCACTTTGTCACCCTCTGTAGAGTGCTGTGCCATCACAGCTCACAGCAACCTCCAGCTCCTGGGCTTAGGCGATTCTCTTGCCTCAGCCTCCCAAGTAGCTGGGACTACAGGCACCCGCCACAACGCCTGGCTATTTTTTAATTTTTTTGGCAGTTTGGCCAGGGCTGATACAAACCTGCCACCCTTGGTATACAGGGTTGGTGCCCTACTCACTGAGCCACAGGCACTGCCCTGAATTCTTTATTTACTCATTTATAATACTGACTTATTGTGGCCTGCATTCTAAATAGCTTATAAGTCCTTGGGATTTTTATTTCTTTTTTTTTTGAGACAGAGCCTCAAGCTGTCACCCTGGGTAGAGTGCTGTGGCATCACAGCTCACAGCAACCTCCAATTCCTGGGCTCAAGGGAGTCTCCTGCCTCCGCCTCCCAAGTAGCTGGGACTACAGGTGCCTGCCACAACACCCGGCCCTTTTTTTTTTGTTTGTTCGTTTTTGGTTGCAGCCGTCATTGTTGTTGGTGGGCCCGGGCTGGATTCAAACCCACCAGCTCAGGTGTACATGGCTGGCGCCTTAGCCTGTTGAGCCACAGGCGCCAAGCCGGATTTTTATTTCTTAGGTGTCCACTAAATGAAAAGCAACATACCCTTAATCTAAGTTCTTTTAAGCAAAGTGAGCAAAGTTTTTAAGGTGATTTTTCTTGTTAAAAGTCAACAACACACAATCATTTTCCTTATGCAGAAGATACCAAATGAATGGGAAAGGCATCATCTTGCCTCGTACACAAGTTTACACAATGAGGATTTGTGCAGTGTCAGCTCAAAGTGGAATCAGGCAGCAGAAGCCAGATCCTTTGGTGTCCTTGGAATAAATGATAAGAGAGTTGTTCTAGGCGAGTTTTTTTTTTTTTTGGCAAGTCATAGAGTTCTCCCTGTGAGAAGCAACATGAAGAAATCTCATAGATTAGAAATTTTTAGCACAGAGAAATCTGTAGAGAAGATATGAGAATATGGAAGGTCAGGGAGCCAGACTAAAGGGGCAGACTACAAAAATGAAGTCAGTTTCACTAACGTATAATATCTGCTCCATGACAAAAGCATCTGGAGAGGGTGGTGCCTGTGGCTTAAAGAGTAGGGCGCTGGCCCCATATACCAAGGGTGGTGAGTTCAAACCCAGCCCTGGCCAAACTAGGGCTGGCCAACAACAACAACAACAAAAATAAATAAAAATAAATAAACTTAATTTTAAAAGCATCTAGAGCAGGGGTCCTCAAACTACGGCCTGCGGGCCACATGCGTTGGTATGAATTGTATTTGTTCCCATTTTGTTTTTTACTTCAAAATAAGGTATGTGCAGTGTGCATAGGAATTTGTTCATAGTTTTTTGTTTTTTTTTTTAAACTGTAGTCCGGCCCTCCAATGGTCTGAGGGACAGTGAATTTGGCTCCCTGTTTAAAAAGTTTTAGGACGCCTGATCTAGAGAGTGCAGGAATCTAGCACTTGGGGAGGAAGGCAGGGCGAAGGCACAGCTTGCAAAGTGAATATTCAAAATAGAATTACGAATCCATAAATCCCAATGTTTTGATATATTTTAGCAAGAGTGCTTTGTCATCTCATGATATGCCTAACCAGAGAAAGCATTTCATGTTGAGTGGAAGGAAAGGGGAGAGCTAGGAGTGAAAAGCAGTTTTGGAGAACGGGGTCCCCAGTAGAGGCTGGGGTGCAAAGCAGTTGTTTTGGATAGAGAGCTGAGGACTAAAGATGCAAGGCAATCTATTTGGGGGGGATAGGGCGATAATATTTAAAACGTACCATATGTTTTTAATCTACAAGTGTAAGAAAGAAATTAGAGTTACTAGTATTTACAAATAGCTCTCACATTTGATGTAGATAACATATCGTGTATGGTTTCAAGGTTGATAAGGGGGAGTTTGGCAGTCCACGGTGGGAGTATCTGCGTTCTTTCTTTTGTTTTTTGTATATCATGACCTAGTGCAGATTTCACGTTATACAATATACCCATTGTGATTAGTTTTATAGAAACAGGGCTTTAAACAATACGATTTGTAATGAAAGGACCAGGGGTGAACTTAGGGGTCTTACACTACATGGAGATTTGAGGGCATCTCCTAGCCACAGTTAAAAGAGAATTGAAACTTAAAGATAAGTTTTTCTTTTACAAAAAGACAAGTGTCCCAAGTAGGCTGACCTTGGCAGTGATGCAAATGGATGCCACTTATTTCTACATAGCAGATTACATGTTTAAAAAACAGAGGCAGTCCTCAGCCCTACAAAGTAAAAGTGATACTTTCAATAAGTGAGAAATAACTGCCTTTTGCAAAATCGTTGTGTTAGGAAGAGAACATTTTGAAAAGGGATGTTTGTAAAAATTGGTATTGTTATCAGGTTTTCTGGCCAAAATGATACGAATCACCTAGAAAAACTCACATATGTGAAAAATAAATTTGTTAACCTACTTAAAAATTTTCCATGTGAGGGGTTTTACTGGGCTTTGTCACCATTTATTTAAAATAAAAAACAAAAAAGCAATACGTAGTCTAATTAGGTTGTAACAACAACTGATAGTCAAGAGAATGTGAGATAAGAAAACCTAGGGACTGGGATGGAAGAAGGGGTGTTACGATGCTGAGAGCCCAGCCCAGCACGTGCTTCTCCCATCAGGGTCTATGTGTTATTGAGGGGTGTCTTCTGCAGCCACCACAGGCATTAAAAGCACTCTCAAGGGCGGTGCCTGTGGCTCAAAGGAGTAGGGTGCCGGCCCCATATGCTGGAGGAGGGGGGGTTTAAACCCAGCCCCTTCCAAAAACTGCAAAAAAAAAAAAAAAATCTCAAAATAAAATCAACCCAGAACCAGGCCTTTACATTGCTATATTGTACACGTTAATATAGTATACATATTTTAATAATGAGATGCATTCATCACTAGTGCTCATTAAAATGTTATTTATTTATTTATTTATTTGAGACAGAGTCTCACTATGTCACCCTGGATAGAGTGCCGTGGCATTACAGCTCGCAGCAATCTCCAACTCTTGGGCTCAAGTGATTCTTAGCCCCCCAAGTAGCTGGGACTACAGGCACCTGCCACAACACCCGGCTATTTTCTGTTGCAGTTGTCATTGTTGTTTAGCTGGCCCTGGGCCGCTTTTAAACCCGCCAGCCTATGGGCGCTGAGCCAGGTTAAAATGTTATTGATAAACTTAATATTCAAAAGCTTTTCTACATAATAAATAAAATAAAAATTATGTTCAATATCTCACTTTTTGGGGATTGTTTTGTATATTTATGATCTCTGGTTTTTGGGGTTTTTTTTGAGACACAGTCCCACTCTGTAGCCCTGAGTAGGGTGCCATGGTATCATAGTTCACAGTGACCTCAAACTCGTGGACTCAATCAATCCTCTTGCCTCAGCCTCCTGAGTAGCTGGGACTACAGGTGTCGCCATAACTCTCAGCTAGTTTTTCTATTTTTAGTAGAGACAGAGTCTCACTCTTACTCAGGCTGGTTTCTAATTCCTGAGCTCATGCAATCCACCTGCCTCAGCCTCCCAAAGTGCTAGGATTACAGTTGTGAGCCACCACAACTGGCCTTTATGATCTCTTTTGATATTTACATAGCATATGTAAAGAAATAAATACACTTTTTTTTTTTTTTTTTGAGATACAGTCTCATTATATCACTCTCAATAGAGTGCTGTGGCATCAGTTCACAGCAACCTCGAACTCATAGGCTTAAGCAATTCTCTTGCCTCAGCTTCCCAAGTAGCTGGGACTACAGGCTCCTGCCACAGCACCCGGTTATTTTGTCGTTGTTATTGTTGTTTAGCAGGCTCAGGCTGGGTTTGAACTGGCCAGCCCTGGTGTATGTGGCTGGTGTCCTAACCACTGAGTAATAGACACCGAGCCTAAATACACATATTTTAGCAGTTATGCTCAAAATTATTTACTGGGGTCATGTGCAGAGGGTTCACACCTGTAATCCTAGCACTCTAGGAAGCTGAGATGGGAGGATTCCTTAAGCTCAGGAGTTTGAGACCAGTCTGAATAAGAATGAGACTTCATCTCTACTAAAAATAGAAAAACATTGTTCCCTCTTTATGTTCAATGTTGCAAGACTGGCACTTCAATTAACAGTAGATACTATGCAAGATGTCACACTCAGATAATTTCAATGGAAACACTAATGAGGGTAAACCCTCAATTTTAAAGACAGATTAAAAGGCAAAAGCCAATGCTTAAGAATATAAAAATGAAGTTATTTGTATGGCTGGCTGAGGAAATGGAATCCATATCTTACTTCTGACTATCTTAGCAGCAAGGAAAAGAGATTAATAGAAATTGTTCAATAGAAGTAGGATTACTGTTGCAGCAAGGGAAACTAACTTTTCCTTGACCAGGAATTTCTAAAAGAATGTTGTTACCCAAACAAAATACACTGGGCTAAATGTCTTAAATAACAGCTTCACGAAATGAACCAATGTGAGTCTTTCAGATGAAAGAAAATTAATGTATAATTTCTGGGGTGGGAAAGATGAGGATGATATAATGTAGATAGATAACTTTCTGGTGATCTGGCTCAACCTAGGTATAAAGCTCGTAAGATCTTTTTTTTTTTTTTCACATGAAAAGTCTTTATTAAGCCTCTTGTGAAAAATCTATGCAATGGCTGCCGATGACATCACTGTAGAGTCTCTGCTCCACCTGTCATCCGATCTCCAGTTCACTCTTTGCCAGCACCAACATCAGCCTTTGCTAATCCCCTGACTTTGCAATCCCCCTGACCTTCATTCTGTTCTTGCGTTCCTTTCGCTGCTTCCTTGACGTTTTTTTCTTCTCCTGCAGGCCATGCCGTGCGAGTCTGTGTTTGGGTTCCTTTTTCTTTGCATAATCCAAAGAATCGTAAATCATGCCAAACCCCATTGTATTCTCACCACCAAAGTGAGTTCTGAATCCAAATCTGAAGATGACATCGGGTGTGGTCTTGTACATTTTGGCTAGTTTTTCCCTTATTTCTGTCTTTCGTACTGTTGCCTTCCCAGGTTGAAGGACATCAGTGGTTATTGGTTTCCTCTGAAGTAGTCGGTTAGTCTTGAACTTCCTGGTCCAGATGGTTACTGTGTGGTTCATGATGGTGGGGGACCCACAGGCAGCTAGGGAGGAAAGGGAGGAAGAGGACCACTTTTTCACCAGTCAGTGAAATTCACCAGTTAATATTTTTCATCATATTAACATGCACGGAAGGACCCCAGCTCAGAAGATCTTGAGAAGTGAATGGCAGTCAGCACTCTAGGCCAGTGCTTATGATTATCAGTTTTCTCACGGACAAGAGCTATATTAAAGACAAAATTGGGGTCACTAGCAGACCTGAAGGCCAGACCTTCTCTTTTATTGAATCACAAAAGGTCATATGCACACAGAATACCACCATGTAAAAGGAGAAGGGGATGTTTGACAAGGAGGCCAGAGAACCTGGCTTGCAGTTCCACCATAGTGGAACGTCTCTACTCCTACATGAGCTGCTCTACAGGACAACCAATAAGCCAGGCCAAAATTGTTCTCAAAAGAAAAAAACAAAAACAAACCAGCTCTAAGGCTGGACATTGTGGCTCATGATTGTAATCCTAACACTCTAGGAAGTCAAAGCAGGTGGATTGCCTGAGCTCACAGGTCTGATACCAGCCTGAGCCAGAGTGAGACCCCTGTCTGTATAAAAAGCCAGATGTTGTGGTGGGTGCCTGTACTCCCAGCTACGCGGGAGGCTGAGGCAAGAGGCTGAGCTTGAGCCTAAGAGTCTGAGGTTGCTGTGAGCTGTGACACCATGGCATTCTACTGAGGGCGGAAAAAGTGAGAGTCTGTCTCAAAAGAAAAGACGATTTTGTAGGCTGGCACAGTGGCTCACACCTATCACCTATAATCCTAACACTCTAGGAGGCTGAGACAGGAGGATTGTTTGAGCTCAGGAATTTGAGACCGGCCTGAGAAAGAGCTAGACAGCGAGTCTACTAAAAATAAAAAAATTAGCCAGGCATCCAGGTGCATGCCTATAGTCCCAGCTACCTGGGAGGTTAATACTGGAGGATCATTTGAACCCAGGAAGTTTGAGGTGGCTGTGAGCTATGCTGAGGCCACAGCACTCTAGCCTGGCCAACAGAGTAAGACGCTATCTCAAAAAACCTACCCAAACCAAAAACCAAAACATCAGTTCTGGGTAAGTGGAGATGCTTGAACAAATACTGGCTATAAGCCCCAGGATTTGGGTTCTTAAAGGATGAATGACAAACTTTAATGGGGTGTTTCTAGATGAGGAGGATCAAATGCTCACCACTGCCATAGAAGTACCTTATAAATACTCCTAAATGATTTCACTGTGAACAGGTTGTGTTTTGATGAGCTTTCCAGGATAAATGAACTGCAAAATGAGGTCCCAGATACCTAATTGAGAGAACCTGCTTCATTATCATTGTTTAGAATTCTTTGTCTGGATACTAGAGTGCATCTGCCCCAGTTGATAACAGGGAGTTGGATGCAGCTAATGTTTAGATATTTTTCCTGAGAGTAATTAATCAGTATCAACTCAACGAGTATTTGTGGAGTACTATTTATGTGCTTATCAAACAATTAAGCTTTGACAAAAGTCTGTTCCCCTATACACCAGGCTGCAATGAGAAGGAATTTTTTTAGGAATTAATCAGTATCAACTCAACGAGTATTTGTGGAGTACCATTTATGTTATGTTATCAAACAATTAAACTTTGACACAAGTCTGTTCCCCTATACACCAGGCTCCAATCAGAAGGAATTTTCTAACTGTTGAATTTTGCAATTTCCGGAAAGGGGTAAGAGAGCTGCTCCATTCAAATGAAAGGTGGGGATGGGGTGAAATAATACATTTCTATGCTAGTCCCATGGATCTCCTGCTTAAGGGAGTCACCCAGTATGCTAGCTTGAGCCACGATGGATGCCATTTCCCGCTACTTCTTAACAGTGCCTACTCCTAAATCTTCCGTCTAAATCATCCCATTTCTGAATCCCTAAAAAGCCCTTTCTTGGTAACTCTTAGAAACTTAACGTGTATATTCACCGGCCTGGCTCTCACTTTACTTACGCAGTTCAAATTGCTTCTTGTAACCTGTCATGAGCCGTATGCTCTGGTGTGCTCCAGCTGCTGCGGACGCGTTCTCAGCCCAGAGACTTGGCTGATGCTTCTCAGTTTCTGGCCAGCATTAAATTACTGCTTAACAGATAAACTATCAACATTTTGAGAAGGTTAACTTTTTTAGTATCTCTTTTCTTCCTTGCTTTTAAGGCAGGTTTAACAACTTACTTTCATCCTGGAATAAATTTGAAGAAAATACATTATGAGAGCATCAAACTTTACGAGAAACTGGAGGAAGAAACTGGGCAGGTAAACGCATTTAACTTGAAACCATTCATTCGGTCAGCCTCTCACATCCTGTGTGTGTGTGTCATGATGTCACCGGCACCTGCAGTGATTAATGCGGTAGAGAAATGCGACGAGGGTATATGGAAAGAGCCTCCTAGAGTTCACTTGAAAACAAATTTAATTTCTTGAAGTGTATTATCCATGTAATTAACCGTTTTTCTATTTTTTAAATGAAGAAAGAATAAAAAGGAACTTTCAAAAATATCTTTAGCCGGTTACTATATCTAGAAACTAAGACATTGGAGCCTGTCAGCAATTGGATTGCGAAGGATCTGAGAGCAGCATGTGCCAGATTGTCAGACAGCTTTGAAAAGTACTTCACTAAATGCCCCCCAACCCTTATTTTTATCCCTTCTCATATTTACTCATCCTCCCAAAATACAGTAGCAGGCAGAGGGTATTCATAGGCTAAGTTTGAAGCCTACTCAAATTTTTATTCTCTCTCTCTCTCCTCTGAAACCATCAGCTGGCTCTCCGTAGTCTACAGGATACGGCCAACTAATCAGCATGGCCTTGGGAGCCTGACCTTTCTCAGCTGACCTCTGACTACTGTCCCAATATTTTCTCTTGCCACTCTTCCCTTGGCTCGGGTACTTCAGCTACTCTCAATTACGTAGTCCTGGAATGTGCTGAGCTTTCAAATCACTGTTTGTGTTTTTGTATTGTGTTCTGTTTTTCCTGTTGCTTTCTCTGCCTGAAGCTACATTCCCTCTGGCCTCATCGTCATCATCCACCCTCCACCTTCCCCCGGTTCACCATTTGAGAAGCCTTTCTTGACCATGCCTGCCTGCCAGCCAAGCCAAGCTAGGGGAACTTCTCTTGGTTGTAAGAGCACTTGAGCACACCCCTCTTATAACCTCAATACCTCCCTATTCTGATTGTGGCTTTACTGGTTGGCCTACAGATTAAGAGCAGCTTGAGGCTCGGCGCCTGTGGCTCAGCAGGCTAAGGTGCCAGCCATGTACACCTGAGCTGGCGGGTTCAAATCCAGCCCCGGCCCACCAAACAACAATTACGGCTGCAACCAAAAAATGGCTGGGCGTTGTGGCGGGCGCCTGTAGTCCCAGCTACTTGGGAGGCAGAGGCAAGAGACTCGCTTAAGCCCAGGAATTGGAGGCTGTGAACTGTGATGCCACAGCACTCTATCCAGGAGTGACAGCTTGAGGCTCTGTCTCAAAAAAATAAATAAATAAAAATAAAAAAAATAAAAAATAAAAGATAAAACATTAAAAAAAAAAAAAAAAGAGCAGCTTGAAGGCAAGGACTGCATCTTTTAATTCTCTAACCCAGAGCCTAGACAAGTGCTTGGCAAACGGAAGGACTTCAGTAATATCATCATCACAACATTTTGATTCTTCAGAATCTCTCCATAAATTCTGTGTCTTTCTCTTTTTCTCATAATTTTTTTCCACTCTGCACCTTAACACTCATTCCATGTTGTAATTATGCATTTTGCTGCTCTTGACTGTAGACTGTATGGTCCCCCTAGGCAGGGTCTTTGCTATTTTTGTTCACCCTGACATCTCTGAAGCTTAGAATATTGACTGGCACAAGGAGACATTTAGTATTGACTGCAGTTGATGAATGAAAGTATTTTTATAAGATGCAAATATTTTATACAATTATCTCTTTTGCTCATAGTGAATCTCATTTCTTGTACAGCTGCATTTTTGTTGTGCTGGAGGAGAACCATGTTTGAATGCCAAATAATGAATTATTTACGTGCTTTCACTGGAATTATTGTCACAGGTGGTGGGATTCCATCAGCCAGGTAGTATCAGACTTGCTACAACTCCTGTGAGGGTAGATGAGTTTAAATATCAAATGACTCGGACTGGCTGGCATGCAACAGAACAGTATATTATTGAACCTGAAAAAATTCAAGAGATGTTCCCTTTGCTCAACATAAATAAGGTATTTATCTTCAGGGCATTTTCACCATTTGTTGACTTAAGTTAAAATTAGAAAAAGTTATTTTAAGCAGTTAATTTAAAATAGAAAAACTTTGTACACACATTTGAACAGCAAAATCAATGATTAATGCTGGAATTTGGGTAAATTACAAGGTGGGCTGTTATATGTGCTGTATAAAATATGAAAAATCTTAGTTTTCCACCTATGACAACTGAAAAATCTTCTATTTTTTTTGAGACAGGGTCTCACTTTGTTGCCCTCAGTAGAGTGCCATAGTGTCACAGCTCACAGCAACCTCAAACTCTTGGGCTTAAATGATTCTTTTGCCTCAGCCTCCCAAGTAGCTGGGACGATAGGCATCTGCCACAACACCTGGCTATTTTTTTTTTTTTTGGTTGTAGTTGTCACTGTTGTTTGGCAGGCCTGGGCCGGGTTTGAACCTGCCAGCTTTGGTATATGTGGCTGGAGCCCTAGCCACTGAGCTACAGGCACCGAGCCTGATAAAACATTTTTTTTTTTTTAAGACAGAGCCTCAAGCTGTCACTCTTGATAGAGTGCTATGGCATCACAGTTCATAGCAACCTCCAATTCCTGGGCTCAAGCGAGTCTCCTGCCTTTGCCTCCCAAGTAGCTGGGACTACAGGTGCCCGCCACAATACCCGGCCATATTTTGGTTGCAGCCGTCATTGTTGTTTGGCGAGCCCGGGTGGATTCGAACCCGCCACCTCAGGTGTATGTGGCTGGCGCCTTAGCCTCTTGAGCCACAGGTGCGAAGCCGATAAAACATTTTTAATACTTTTCTATTACTGTGTCCTCCAGCTCTAAGAGTTTCCATGCATAAACCTGTTTGAGAACTGCAGAGAGAATGATAACTTAGTATGATAAATACTTGTCTAGAAAGATTGTGTTATTTTTATTTTTATTTTTTTTTTGAGACAGAGCCTCAAGCTCTCACCCTGGATAGAGTGCTGTGGCATTACAGCTCACAGCAACCTCCAATTCCTGGGCTCAAGCGAGTCTCCTGCCTCTGCCTCCCAAGTAGCTGGGAGTACAGGCGCCCACCACAATACCCGGCCATTTATTTGTTTGCAGCTGTCATTGTTGTTTGGCGGGCCGGGCTGGATTCAAACCCGCCAGCTCAGGTGTATGTGGCTGGTGCCTTAGCCTGTTGAGCCATAGGTGCTGAGCCGAAAGATTGTGTTATTAATT